>CM049577.1:33440403-33585403 GCA_027123335.1 Amphiprion clarkii
TACTGGTCCGGCCCACTTGAGATGAAGTTGGGCTGAATGTGGCCCCTGAACTAAGATGAGTTTGACTTCCCTGACTGATGGTCTCCCCTGTCTCCTGTCATGTAGCTAAATCAGGTGAAAACGGTCAAAGCGCACCTGGTGTGGGAGGAGCTTCGGGCTCCAGCGAGCGTCTCTATTGGCCGGCAGCCTCAGCTCTGACAGCTCGTCTGCGTCGCCTCATCACGGCCTACCAGCGCTCCAACCGCAGAGAGCAGCTCCGTCAGGAGGCCCTCAACCGACCTGACGGCCGCCGGCGGCGACGCAGGGAGTTCCTGCCCTCCATGGCCATGGTCGCTGAGACTGGAGGAGCAGCAGCTTACATCCAAGATGGAGCGGGGGTGTTCATGACAGATGGAAGCCCCTATCTGGCCAAAGGAGGCGCTTACTTTGCCAAAGGTGGACAGTTCATGCCAGAGGCGTCGCCAGTGATGACCGCCAGCGCCCTGATGGCCGATGGAGCCATGTACTACAAGGAGAGAAGACAGAGGTAGTGTTTTAGTTGATGCTGTATTAATAAGATAAGAGCTCCTTTATTCATCCGCAGTGTACAAAATGCAAGTTTCTAAAAGTGTTTGTGTGAAGTGTCACAGTGTGTCAAGAGTCTTAAATGTGTAAAGTGACTGTATATTAATACTAAAAACTAGAAAGATTAACAGAAAAAGAACTGAATTAGAGTAAACGGATCTATTGCACTGATGTATTACACTTGAGTCTACTAGGAAAGAGTCCGGTTATATTGCACATAGAAAGCTTTGTTCATCATGTATCCCTTCTGCAGAAGGGGAGGAATTGTAAAATTGTACTATAAGGTTTACTCTGTGATTGTGTGCGGCTACAATGTAACTCTTCAGGAAATTATCTTCCTAGAGTTTTACAGCACCCCAACAACAACCTGCAGAAATCCCTAAGAATCAAAAAGAATGAATCCTGTATTATTTGTTTTAATTGAGCCTTTTTTCTCATTTCTTCCTCAGATGGACTCGTCGTGAGGAGGCCGACTTCTATCGCGTTGTCTCCACCTTCGGAGTTGTCTATGACACCCAGCGTCAGAAATTTGATTGGACACAGTTCAGGGCCTTCGCTCGACTGGACAAGAAAACAGACGAGAGCTTGGAGAAATATTACTACTCATTCATCGCCATGTGCAAACGGGTCTGCAGGATGCAGATCAAGACTGAAACAGGTGAGAGGAAACATTACTGCTCGACAGAAAGGTGTTTCTGCATCTTTTTCTGTGTTTCTGCGTTGTTTCTCACTAAGGTCTTCCTCTGCTTTTTCCCCCATCAGAACTCCCTGACCCGACCCTGATCATCGACCCCATCACAGAGGAGCGTGCCTCCCGGACCTTGTACCGCATCGAGCTGCTCCGTCGCATCCGAGAGCAGGTCCTTCCTCATCCTCTGCTCTCTGAGCGCCTCAAGCTCTGCCAGCCTTCTCCAGACCTCCCAGAGTGGTGGGAGTGCGGACGTCACGACCGAGACCTCCTCCTGGGGGCGTCCAAGCACGGAGTGAGCCGTACAGATTATCACATCCTGAACGACCCCGCCTTGGCCTTCCTGGAAGCCCACCAGCGCTTTACCAGCCAGCGGGGGGCCGGAGCTACCGTCGGAGAGATGACCAAAGCCGGCATGGCGGCGTCAGAAGCCACCTCTGCTCCGCTCCTCACCCCTGCAGAGCTGGCGAGTGCTGCAGCTGCTGCCAAAATTGCTGTTAACGCGGCTAAAGAAGAGGAGGGTGAGGGGAAAGGTGTGAAGACGGAGGAAGGGAAAGCAGAGACGGAGGTGAAAATGGAAACGGAAGGACCAGATGCCAACGACATTCCATGTACCAAGACTGAAGCCCCCGATGAGCACAAGGAAAATGAGGGAGAGGTCAAAGAAACGACGGATGAAACGGCCGCTTCGCCAGAGAAGGTGAAGAAAGAAGAGGAGGTCCAGCCAAAAGTGGAGAAAGAGGAGCAGGAAGAACAAAAGCAGGAGCAGAGTGGAGAGGAAGAGAAGAAACCCGAAAATGACCAAGACAAAGACTTGACTGAAGAGAAGAGCAGCTCGAGTCCTGCCGAGTCTCGCAGCGACCAGAAGGAGACGACCAGCGAGGTGCCAGAACGTCCCGACTCTCCTCCCAAAGCAGAGCCGAGCCACAAGCCTGCAGAGGAGGAAGACAGGGAGGAGAAGGAGAACCCAGAGTCTCCTAAATCTCCAAAGTCTGCCGACACAGAGAAGAGCCCTGAGGAGGAAGAGGAGGAGAGGCTGGATGAAGATGACAAATCAGAGAAATCCTCTCAGGCTGAAGGTATGGGACAGTTTTTTTTTTTGTTTTTTTTTGCTGTAGTATAAATGTAGAGTCACTGATCTCAGCGGGGAGAATTTTGGTTTTAGAGATGAGGTGAAGCTCTAATCGTAGCACAGATTTCTGAAATGACTTAATTTAACCGTACTTTTGTGTAATATAATCCCTTTTGTTAAGCAGTTTATTTGTCCTGGTTGCCGGCCCCCATTATTGCTGACCCCACACTCGGTCATGGGCCTATTTCTGGTGTTTCCCCTCATGACTCGTCAGCGTTTTAATGAGCCTCAGTTCCAGGGGCGAGAGAATAAAATGAGTTTGGATCCCTTGATGACAATTCGGAAGCTCTTTTTAATTAAGAGTTGCAACGTGACTTTGGTTCTCTCCGCACAGCGAGTGCTGCGTCAGAGCAGAAGAACTTCGACGAGGAGAGCATCGCGTCTCTGAGCACGTCGGCCCGAGATGAAACCAGAGATGGGTTCTGCCCCGACGACCTGCCAGAAACTTCAGCCCTGCAGGCCTTACAGGACCGAGCCTACGCCTTCTCCTTCTGGCCTAAGGTGAGTCTCAAGTAATAGGGAGCACTGACATAAGAAGGCCAGGTAATGATCGTGTGGAATTACCTTTATAATAATGTCTCGCGGGGCAAATTCAGCAGAGCAGAGTCGTCCAGTACACCACTGTGCACCCACAGTTGGCTTCTGTTTGGCTGATTTTGATCAAGTAAGTCCATTTTTAAAGAGATAATTTGGTCCCAAATGAGCCCATTTTCTAGTTTCCTAATTGATCTGTCGTAACAAACTGAACTATCTTTGAGTTTGGACAAAACGAGACGTTTAAAATGTCAACTTGAGCTCTGAGGAATTGTGATAAGCATTCTACACGATGTCCTGATATTTTGTTAGCCAAGGAACTAATCAGGAGCAGCCTTGTATTAAATGTGTACCAGGAGGAGACGGATCTTTCCTTTTGAACCACTGGAAGGAAAGCTTTTAATGTGAAACATCTGGCCAGGAAGTGTTTACTTGACAGTAGCTCAACGGGATCATAAAAACAGCGAGGCAGGAGTGATTGGAAAGAATTAGTGAATGCAAAGAGAGTTAAAGAGAGTTTGGTGTTGTACTGAAGGAATTAGTCCTGTGGGATTGTTTTGATAAATTCAGGTGAAGGTGCAGCAGCTACACATGAACATGTTGAGTTTGTACAGAAATAAACCCTGAAAACTAACAGAATAACCTCCGTCTTCTGCTCAGGACCGAGTGATGATCAACAGGATGGATAACATCTGCGAGGCCGTCCTGAAGGGCAAGTGGCCCGTCAACAGACGTCACGTCTTTGACTTCCCCGGCAACCTGTTGCCAGGGCACGGCTCCACGGCAACCGCAGCGGCCGTAGCCACGGCGACCGACAGCCCGCTGCAGAGGCGGAGCCTGGCCGAGCTGACGATGGCCGGCCTCCACACGGCGTACAGCGGGAGTGAAGATAAAACACTATCACCACAGGTTCATGTGAGTGTCGGCGCACCAACAACACACCAACAGGTTTCACCGTTAATGCACGTTCTTCCTGACAGCGAAAAGTCCACGAGCATTGGAACGCCGCTAATACACAGTGGTCCCTCGATAGACAAAAATCCGACAAGTAGCAACCATATTCATTTCATTATTTATATATTTTTTAAGGCTTTATTAACCCTCCCTACACTCTGCAGAGCAACACAATGCGCAGCGATCAAACCTCGATGTGAAATGGACGCCCAGCTCTGTACGCTACACATTTTATTTCCATTAAATATTCTTTTATGTTTTAATTAATATTTTTAGACGTATTTTATATTATTTTCAATTTTTTAGACTATAAAATGCTTATTTAAACCGCAAAAAATAATCAAAATAATGTAGCGATGGCAGAGCCGGTCTATGACTGAACTGTTGTGCTGCAATGCACCATGGGAGTTCGGGGTGTTGGGGGTTTAAACGTCATTATTGTGATTTATGTTAGTGTTTGTATTTTTGTGGTTTAGTCAGCCTAGTTAATTTGGTTCAGTGTTACGTTGTCAGGACCGTGGGTGTGTTTGGTGACTTCCTTCCACATTTGTTAGATTGTTGATCTCTGTCAAAATAAAAGCATCTCTAGTCTCACTCTGGTTGATTGTTTACATTTTTAAAAAAACGTTATATGGATTATAATTGTAATGTTTGTAAACTTTGGTGCATAATTTGCCAAAACTGTAGCATCCAAAACCCTAAAGGGATAATTTTCTATCAGGAAGTTCTAACTTTTTAGACTGAAATGACATTTTTTTATGATGGTTATGCAGATATTTAATTATTGCTTCTTGAAAATGGAAAGAAAGGTGTAAAACTTCCAGTCCAGGCTGGTTTAGTGTCTCCATTAAGTTCCTGTAAGTGTATATCTATGGATGGATTCATGTTTCTACTAAAAGACAGTCTTTGGTTGACATTTCTCCACCTTTTGGGGCTCTGGCATCAGTGGATTCTAATGTGTTGACGTTTGACCAGACAAGGTTCCAGTTTTTGGTATTATTGATTTGAAATCAGCCTAAGATGACCCAAGAATTATCCAAAATATCCTTGAATTGTCCAATATTATGCAGAATTCATGAAAGGTAGATATCCTTTCTCCAGTGTTGTTCTTCAACGCAGCTCGCCACAATAATAAATATATAAAAAGTACCTATACACCATAAAATTTCGCAATATAGCAAAAAATCTACGATAGTAAATGTAATTTAAAATTCCGCGATACAGTGAGACCGCGATATGGCGAGGAACTACTGTAATTAGTCTTAGTTGTCCAAGCTGCTGCTGCTGCTAGAAAGAGGAGTAACCATCGACCTGATGTTGCAGGAGGACGCTCTGAGCCTGACGGTGCCTCGACAAAGGAGGAGGAGGAGGAGAAAGATTGAGATTGAGGCGGAGAGGGCAGCCAAGAGACGCAACCTGATGGAGATGGTGGCTCAGCTGAGAGAAAGCCACGCCGCCGCCGAGTCCCAGAGCCAAGCTATAGACCTCACCAAGGTGCTCCGTCAGCAACCAGTGCTACCAAAATGCAGGGTGTCCCAAAATATTTGACATCAAATGACTTCTCTTTGGGAGTGAACGGCATGACTCAACCTGAGAACAGAACAAAAATAAAACATTACATACAAAATCTTGATCTGTTCCTATACAGTCTGTGAAAATTTGAGGTAATTTCAACAAGAATTGCCAAAATTATTGGCCTGCGAAATGATGTCAAATTTTTTGGGGCACCCTGTACTGTAAAAAGTTAGTTCTTTTGCTGAAGCTGATCTGCCTTGCCTTTCAGGGTATGCACCATCACCACAAGGCCTCTCCCTCATTGGCCGGTTTCCCCAGCGCCCTGGTGGCAAACCCCTCCCTCAAAGCCCAGATGGAGCTGCTGCAGCAAGCCCCGCCCTCGGCACACAGAGCCAACGGTTCGCTGGACGCCGACCTGCCCATCATGAGGAGGAGGCGGGGCCGCAGGAAAAATGTGGAGGGCCTGGAGCTGCTGTTCATGAGCAACAAGAGAGCCGGAGGGGTAAGTAGCTGAACTCCAGTCTGTCTGTGTTTCTTCATCAGGTGTGCAAATCTGTTTAACGGGTACCTCTGTGGTTTCAGGATGATGCCGACGGGGTGAAGGTTTCGGGTGTGGAGGGGGCTCAGGATGCCGCTCGTGCCCACAGACCCCTCACCATCCCCGAGCAGAGCCCCAGTGCCAGGTCTCTGGCCTCTGGAAGTCTGGATGAGGAGGACTCAGCAGTTTCCAACAAGGAGCTGGGAGAGTGGCTGAGGCAGCACCCGACATACACCATGGACATGTCTGGATTCACACCAGTACGTCCTCCTCTTCATTCTCCTCGTCATCTTTATTCCTGTTATTCCTGCCACAAGTTTTCACACCTACCTTTGTATTTTTGTGTCCTTCTGCTACAGAAGAGCGAAGAGTTACTGCTGTCTCAGTTCTCCAAGCCCAAGCAGAAGCGCCATCGCTGTCGAAACCCCAACAAGATCGACATCAACACCCTGACCGGGGACGAGAGAGTGCCTGTGGTCAACAGACGAAACGGACGCAAGGTAGACCAACTCATTCAGAACAGCAGCGGTAGATCCAGTGAAGATGTTGGCTAAGCATGAGTGGCGCGTCAAGTTGAACTAAAACTAAACTAACTAAACAACCTCCTGTTCTTCAGATGGGCGGTGCCATGGCTCCACCGATGAAGGAGCTTCCGAGGTGGTTACTGGAGAACCCTGAGTTTTCCATCGCTCCTGACTGGACAGAGATCGTCAAACAGTCGGTTAGTAACCGATCAAACCAATAAACAGCTAGAACTCATGGATTAAGAAGTGGCCACTGTAATTGAAGATTGTTGTACTATTGTTTCCTTTCAGCGATGGATGGATGGATGGATGTGGATGATGGATGGATGATGGATAGATGATAGATGATGGATAGATGAATTGATGGATGATAGAGTTGGATAGAGAGATGGATGGATACTTTATTAATCCTGAGGGAAATTGAAGGGATGTCTGATCAAGTTTTCATGTTTTGTTGCTTTTGATCGGAGACCGTTTAACCCTTGGATGCATGGACTGCATCAGGAGATCCCATTATCCATTGGATTCGGGTCACTTTTGTCCCATGTTATGCATCAAAGGGTGAAGTGTTACAGATCAACTGAAGTACCTGGCTGCAGGTACTAGAGAATATGGGCGGTTCCATGTCGTCAGGCAGAGTGCATTGTGGGAGTTTATCTAGTGAAGGAGCATCATGATAAAGACTTCTACAGACTTTCTGACTTCAGGCCGGTGAACAAGTGTTTGGATGGAGTAGGACAGTGATGCTACATCCCAGTGGAACATTTTATTTGCTGATTTTTTGTTGGTGTTTGTGTGACAACAGATGTAAACAAAGAATCAGGCATTGGTTTTTAATTCCAATCACTTGAAAAGTTCCCGTGATGAATCCCGATCCCTCCCAAGCTGCCAGCTGTAAGTTCTGTTACGAACTGCACATTTTATTTTTGTAACCAGAAGTCCTTCCTCCACACAGGGTTTCCTCCCAGAAGCCATGTTTGACCGCCTTCTAACGGGCCCTGTGGTCAGAGAGGAGGGTGTCCGTCGTCGGGGGCGACGACCCAAATCCGAGATCGCCAAGGCAGCGGCCGCCGCTCAGGCAGCAGCAGCAGCTCAGGCTGCTCAGGCATCACTGGCCTCTGCTGCTTCATCTGCAGGTATGAACCAGATCTAAACACAGATGATCCACCGGCATGTTGAGGAGAATAAGATACTCAGTAGGAGATGGGAGGACCAGAACATTCGGACTATTGAGCACACCTGAATATAAGCCACACCCACTAAATTCAAAAGCAAAAACTGTACATATATAGACCGCTGTCAGGAAAATTCTTCAGATCCATTACCTTTAACTTCAAAGCTGAATCATATGCATTTCTTCGTGTGTTTTCCGTGATAAGGGTGTGTGCATGAAGAGCAAAATGACAGATCTGAAGAATTTAGTGTGAGTGCGTTTGATTTAATTGGAGCAGTTTCATTGGTCTGATGTGACGAGGCTAAACGTTTTGACGGCATGAAGCTCGTAAAAATTTGTAAATGAAGCCGCAGGGTTCAAAGCGTGTGAAAAAAGTAGCGGCTGATAGTCCAGACATTCCGGTAGTTGTGTTTGTGCTGTTGTGTATTTGTGCTTTAACCCTGTGTTTGTGCTGTTGTGTATTTGCGTTTTAACCCTGCCTCTGTGTCTGCAGGAGGCATCAACCCTCTGCTGCTCAACAGTCTGTTTGGAGGGATGGATCTATCTTCTCTCCAGAGCCTCCAGTCTCTCCAGTTGGCTGCTGGTCTGATGGCCTTCCCTGCCCCCACCGACCCCAAGCAGGCCGCCGCCGCCTCCATGCTGCCCCTCATGCTGCCCGGCATGGGAGGCCTGCCCAACATGGCCGCCGCCCTCCCCAACATGTTCAGCCTCGGCGGGCTCTTCGGCGGTAACCTAGCGACCGCCGCCGCCGCTGCCACCGCCGCCTCCAACGCCGCCGTTGCTGCTGCCGCCGGCAACACCAACGGAACGGTGGAGGCAGAAGGAGGCGGCGACGAGACGGTGCCGTCGAAGAGGAAGAGAGAGACGGAGGAGAAGGACGAGGGAGACGACGGCGACAAGGCGGAGGATGAGGAGGAGGAGGCTGAAGAGGAAGGAGTGAGCAAGGCCAAGAAGAAGAAGATGGAGAAAGAGGGAGGAGCAGAGAAATCACTCAATGATGTCAGCGCAGCAGCTCAGGTCCCGGCTGCCGATTCGTCGGCTGAGGCGTCCATCAACGGCGACGCCGCCGCCCTGCTGGCTGCAGCCGGTATGTCTGCCAACTCCCTGGCCTTCAACCCTTTCCTCCTGTCCACCATGGCCCCCGGCCTCCTCTACCCCTCCATGTTCCTACCTCCGGGCCTGGCGGGGCTCAGCCTGTCCGGATTCCCCACCGCCTCCACGCTGGCCGAGCTGCAGAGCGCCATGGCCGGAGCTCTGGGGGGCAACGCCGGGACCCCCAACCCCCCCAGAGACGAGGAGGAGGACAAGAAGGACAGCCTGAAAGCGGCAGGAGAGGAGGAGGATGAGGAGGAGGAAGATGGCGGAGGAGAGAGTGACTTGGCTGAGGAGAAGGAGGGGGGAGCAGAGGGGGAGGCGAGAGGCGAGGATTCAGCTGCAGAGGAGGGAGGGATGGGAGGACAGGAGGAGGAGGAGGAGGAGGAGGAAGAGGAGGAGGCGCGTCTCCACAGAAGGACAAGAGTGACTGAATGAGACAGAAGACTGGCCTTGGACATTTCCTCACCTCTGACCTCCCCGCCACGTTTACACACCTCCACCAGAAATATCCAAACTATTACGAATCCTGTTTTATTTTTTTCTTTGTGTTGTTGTTGATGATTTCTTTCACTCTTTGTTGTTTATTTTTTGGCCAGGTATATTTACTATGCGTCAGAGAGGCCGAGGTTTGTGTGTGTTAAGTTAAATCTCTCTGATGGATAGTGTAGTCAGGGAAAATCCTCACGCCGCTCAGCAGAGCTCGGCTCTTCAAGGACTGTTCCTTCCTTCCTTCCTTCCTTCCTTCCTTCCTTCCTTCCTCTGGTTGGCCTGTGTGCTGTGAGCGGTGCACCCACACGTTCTCTCCTCAGATAGGACTTCACAAGGTTCCAATAGTACTATTATTATTATTATTATTATTATTATTATTGCTGCTTTCAGCTCTCAAGTCTTTATTTTTTTTTATTTTTGCCTCCTCCTTCTTCGTCTGGACTGTTTTGTTGTTGTTGGTCGTTGGCAGCATCTCATCAGAAGGAGAACCTCCAGCCGCTGGGCTTTCTCCTGACATTAGTTCTCGAACGAAAAGAAAAGCAAACAGCATTACAGCTCACCCGGCTGTCTGTCTGACAAAGCTGCTGCAAAAGGAATCGTGGGTAATGGAGTTCTGTTCTGTCTCGGAGCAGATTGTTGTTTTTATTAGTTCTCACATATCAGAGCAGGTAGACTCCCAGGAGGAAAACCAGACTGGCCTAAAACTCAGTCTCACACACTGATGACCACAACACACACACACACACACACACACACACACACACACATCCAGGTGTCCGCCACTACATGCACACACTAACCTTCTGTCATGTGACTGTTTTCCTCTACGCTGAACCGATACTGTTAACCCCAGTCCCACACTGAATACCGAGTCTTTCCACCGCCGCCTCTCAGTCCTGTCTCTCTCTCTCTGCTCGGGGCGGCTGGTTCCGGTTCAGGAGGTGGCAGGCGGGCTGGGTCTGCCGCCCATCAGGCCTTCTGATTGGTCCGGAGCCAGCCGTGGGCGTCCAGAGGCTTCTGTGAATGGACTGAGAGCGGCGGTCCACACAGGGATGTGATGCTTCAGGTTTGTTCTTTAAAGGGGGGCACATGAGACGGTGGATTTCCCGGTCGCTGCCACATTACAGTTTATTGTATTTTATTCGTTCCTTCACATCCCGGTAGTTCCAGACCAAGTGCTGCTCCCTAAAGACTGTTGCTCTAGTCACACACACTGACACCCGGCCTGGCCCCGAACAGGACTGACACGTTTTCAACAGAGTTTGGAAAGTTTTTCTATATGAAGTTCAACTCTGCTGCTCGCCGAGTAGGTTCCGATTTTTTTTTTTTTTTTGAATACTTGAAAAGCGCTTGATTTGTTTCCATTCCCCCTGAGGCCAGTTCAAGTGTCTGAGATGAATCAAGTGCTGCGAGCGGTTCAGATATTTGAAAGTACATTCAAACACACACACACACACTCACACTGTGGCCAGGTCTTCTTAACGTTTGCTCTCACAGCCAGCCCAGCAGACGGAGAGGAGCGGCTCTGACGGAATCAAGACCTTTTCTTTCCCCGTCAGAGACCCTCGTTCTCCTCTCCCACGCTGAGACAGCAATAACCAAGGCAGCTTTTGAATGTTCCAACATCATCTCCCCACACACACACACACACACACACACACACTATATGAATAACCACAAGTGTCGTATGAATAGAAAAACAAAAACTAAAACTGTAAATGATGACAAATGAGTACTGCAATCAATTTTGTCTCACTCTGTTCCTGTTGATGCACTGGTGTTAAAGAGTTAAAATAATCAGGTACCTTTATTACTTAGCTACTTTTCTTGAAAAAATGGACTTTTTGTTACTTTTAGCCAGCAAGCTGAAGAGCATTACCTCAAAATTCTTATCTAGCCTTGAAGTTTACAGACATACCATGTAAATGTTTTTTTTCCTCTTTATTTTTTTTCTTTTTTTGGTGTGTGTCTTTTTGTTGTTTTTTTTTTTTTGGAGACATCATGTATGATGAATTGTAGCTATGATGCTTTTAATAAAAGTGAATCACGATATTCGCCTAGGAAACCAACCTTCGGCCTGCATCTCATTATTTCATTTGCTTCGCTCGCGCTTGGAGGAAAAACGTTCTCTGATGCGAGCTTTTGATTTCCAGGATGAGATCAGACAGAATCACATTTCTGACGTTCATTAAAGGTGCAGTTTTTCTAGACGGTCGGTGCAAAGACTGATGTTTGCTGCGTTTCTTTGCTCTTCGTTCATTTCATTCGTCTCCTTCCTGGTCTAGATTTATGCGCTGATGTTTCTTGGCGTGTTGAAGGGAAACTTCATTTAAATCTATTCTGAGGCGATCACTGCTGCTTACGCTGGATGGAGTTTGTCTAAAGCTCAGTTTGAAAATGAGAAAATAAATCAGATTTCTCACTTTGACCAGTCAGCTGTCTGCTTCAGGCTACTGCAGTCGACTCTTTCAGAGCTCCTCACTTTATGCAAACTTTACATTTTATTGTGTGTTAGATGTAGTTTTGCTCAATTCGCTTAATCTGTTAGTTATTTCGCTCGATTGTTTCGTTTGCAAAATGTCAGAAAATTATGAAAATTGTTTAAAAAAAAAACATCCTCAGAAGATTTTTGGCCAGAACCCAAATATATTCTGTATCATAGAGGAGGAAAGAAACCAGAGAATATTTACATTTAAGTCAGAAATTTCAGAAACTTCTTCTGTCTGTGGATTATCCCTGTAAGACCCAAATATAGAAAAACGACTTCTATCATCCAGTTCCTGACTAAATGTTGTGTTCCTTTGCAGACACTCTGGAAGTTGTAATGTGGAAATGATGAACTGAGGCTGAAGGTTGTTGAAATTGAAGTCAGCCTGGATAGACTCCAGCCCAACGTGACCCTAATGAGGATTAGATGATTATAGATAGATTATAGAGTATAGATGATGCATGGATGGACATAGTTTAGAATTTAAAAGTCTTGAGCAAACACTGAGGCTGAAAGACGGTGGAGCAGAAGGTCTCTGATGGTTTGAGATGGAAAAACCCAGTGCTGAGTGTAAATGTGACTCGTGAGGCCTGTTAGCGTCCCCTAGAGGCCCCAGCGGTCCCTGCACAGAACCCAACCAGAGCGAGAGCACAGACGGGTTTGGATAAACCCGAGCGTTTGGTTAGAGGTCGGTGTTGTGGTTTTACAGCAGCAGGAGGAAACATGTTGGCGTTGGAGGAGAACAGGGACCGGTGGACGAAGTTTCAGGTCGAGTGGAGGCGAAATAAGAAGAAACAGCAGAGTGTGTGTGTGTGTGTGTATATATGTGTTTATGTGTGTGTAAATGTGTGTGTCAGTCCAGCCAGCCGTCAGAAATGGCCTCTCTCCCACTGGAGCTGCTGACAAAACACAAACTGACAGCCAGACCCCACTCTGTCTGCCTGTGTGTGTGTGTGTGTGTGTGTCAGTAAATAGACAATATGTGTGAGATTTCAGCTGTTCTTTTCTTGTGCCACATAACAACCAGCTTTGAGCTAAACTCATGCACTCTGCAGTCAAAGACGTGTTGGATGTCACTGAAAACGTCGTATAATGTATGTTTCTGATGTTTCTGTACCGTTTGTTGTGTATCAGATCATCTACAGAAACTCAGCTCAGTTGTGTGTGCAGAAATAAATAAGCTGCAGATTGACTACATAAAGAGAGACACATGTATCTAGTGGAACTGATTAACCCTCGTGTCGTCCTGCAGGTCAGAATTGACTCGTTTTAAAGTTTGAAAATGTGGGGGGGAAAAAAATATTTTCATAGTGAAACTTCTGATGTCCACATTTTCAACATTTTTTGGGAAATCTTTGAACATGTTTTGGTGGAATTTTTTTTTTTTTTAAATGTTTCTGAAGAACATTCACAAAAAAAAACAACCAAAATCCAGTGAATTTCACTGGATTTTGGTTGATTTTTATGTGAATGTTCTTAAAGAAAATATTAGACGTTTTACTGATATATATGGAATCGCTTTAGATATTTTTATGATTTTTTGGAAGATTTTGACTCATTTTTTGGAAATATTTACAAGAATTTTCTTGCCAAATTTGGGAGATTTTTTTAAACAAAAACTTTTAAGGGAAACTTTTAAGGAATTATCAGAATTTTCTTCCTGAAGGTTTTGCAAATTTTCAGAAATTTGGGGAAATTTTGGGGGATTTTTTTCAGACAAGGAAACAATATTTTTTGGTGCCTGTAAACGAGGACAACAGGAGGGTTAAAACAATCCACTTTACCACATTATTATGTTCATTATTTCATTTAAGACGCTGCTAATTAGCAGAAAATAGGTCGACTGTGGACGCTGGAGTCATCTTCAGTCATCTGGCAACTGAACCCGTCTTTTTAATAATTACATTAATATCAAATCCACTCACGTTAGACAGCATTGAGACTAAATTTAAACTAACAGCAGCGGATCAAACTGCCGGGAAACAGGAACAGTGTGACATACTGTTAGATCCTGATCAATCCTGCCTCCGTGTACAAATAAAAGGAATTAATGAAGGTAATGCTATTGCT
Source organism: Amphiprion clarkii (assembly GCA_027123335.1). NCBI lineage: Eukaryota > Metazoa > Chordata > Actinopteri > Pomacentridae > Amphiprion > Amphiprion clarkii. Next base: position 33,454,169 of record CM049577.1, read on the forward strand.
CTGTTTGTAAATGCACACAACTTTCTTGCTTTGGATGATGCTCATGTGGATCCTGCTGCTGTCTGATGGTTCAGGTTTTCACTAAACTCAGAGGAAATAGTCCTCAACAGCTGGAAGCAACAGACTAAACAGTGGTTCTGTTTGACAGCTCATCTGTCTGATGTGAGGAAAAGTGAGACTTTCTGTTAGATCCTGTTACATCCAGTGCATGTTTTCTCTTTTCCCTACATTTTTTCAAGTTTAAAAAGATCCCATATATCACAATGCAAGCTCAGAGCTGTCTGTCAAGCCGTCTCCATGTCCAGGATAATTTATTTACAAGCAATTCATGACTTTACTGATTCTGTTGTTCCACACGTTCAACTTTCTTATTTTGGAAGATGCTCGTGGATTCTGCTGCTGTCTGATGCTCTATCTATCTATCTGTCTGTCACATGACCACAAAAGTGCACAAAATGACAGAAATGACCACAGAAAAACTCAAAATGACAGATAATTATCATATAAAGACACAGGAAGACAGGAATTTGTAAAGACATGATCATAATGAACATTAAAAGACATTAGTTTTTTACTTTTAATAAAAATGTATGCAGATCTATCCCATGGACTTCAAAAGTCCCACAATTATATATATTGACCCTACTATTATTTCTAATCATCATACAGTTAATATAACATTATTATCGTCGTCATGAGGAGATGATCACACTTTTTCTGCATCTTTAAAATGTCGACGGCAGCTCGGACTGCAGAGAATGTCCCTACATGAATAGAAATACAAACAGAAATGTGTGCGAGCGAGGGGTGTGTTTACTCTAGCAGACAGTGGAGAGGTGTGTGTGTGTGTGTGTGTGTGTGTGTGTGTGTGTGTGTGTGTGTGTGTGTGTGTGTGTGTGTGTGTGTGTGTGTGTGTGTGTGTGTGTGTGTGTGTGTGTGTGTGTGTGTGTGTGTGTGTGTGTGTGTGTGTGTGTGTGTGTGTGTGTGTGTGTGTGTGTGACAGACGTCTGGCCTAATCGCCTTGCTGGAGGAAGTGGGACGTGAAATCCACCAGCCGCCACACACAATACACACATTACACAACTCATACACACAGGAACACACACCGAACCACTAACTCAGCATGTCGTCTCGTCTTCCAGCCTCATTCCTCCTTCCAGGAATTCAGAAAAAAACCCAGAAAAAGACCACATATACCTCGTCTTCTATCCAAATTTATTCCATTAGAAGCTCCGTGTCCGTCGGTACAGGCTGTGCTCTGCGTCATAAAGGTCGTCTCATATGAGCTGCTTGGATCCACGACGGGATAATTGCACTTCTCTGCTCCTGACATTGTTTCTTTAGATTATTTCATTTAGCGGAGCAGCTGAGGAAATCCCCACGTGAAGCAGAAGCAGTCCCGTTGGCATCCTCGTCGCTCTGCCTGCATCTATATCGCTCCTCCGTCTTGCCAGATTCTTTGCTGCCAGCTAACTTGTAATGAATTTGCCCAGATTAGTGAATATCCGGCCTTATTGTCCAACATACTGCGCATAATCTCAGTGATAATCCAGATATCAAATCTGGAAAAAATCCACAGTGAAAGGACCAATTATTACACCAAACTGTTCTGTGGATCTGCATCTTTCAGAAGTTTGAAGAAGTAACTCTGATTATCTTCTATTAGACCTGAGATTCAGTAGCTTTAACCCTCCTGTTGTCCTCATTTACAGGCACCAAAAATATAGTTTCCTTGTCTGAAAAAAATCCAAAAATTCAGCAAAAAAAATCCCCAAATTTCTGAAAATTTGCAGGTAAAAATGTATGTACCATCTGTTTTTGTATCGTAGCTACAGCTAAGCATGAGCTATGGATACGATCAAACTTATTTTTTTACCTACTTTATTATATTACTTGAGTCTTCCCAGTTATTTAAAGTCAGTATTAGATTTTTAAACTGTTTGGTCTTTGACTAACATTTTTCTATGTCAGATATTGATTAAATGGTTTTGTTATATTCTAGTGGTTTACAACCAAATCCATGTCAAATTCACACAGAAAGTACACTTTTTTCACTCTTGCAGCCAAATAAAGCATTTATGAATCTGTTTATTTGTTTACACAGAACCACTGTATTATTTGTTGTGCTGTTATCTGGTTTATCTGCAGAGTGACACTGGCACTGCAGCCACTTTACAATAGCATCTACCCTTAAAATTAAATAAAAAAGATTTTCAAAAACCATGAAATATAAACCTTCGTTTAATCATCACTGACAGGACTATATGAGTCTGTTAGATTATCTATTAAATCTGCTTTTACAGCAGTTTCGAGGATTAAAACTGTTTGTGAACATCCCTCTGTCTTGCTGGACTCTGATCTGTTTTCTCATCCATCAGTTGAAGGTGATTTTGCACGTCTTCCTACTGTGGAAGCGACATCTGCCGTCAGCACTGATTTGACCAGTGTACTGATCAATTTAACTCCACAAGAGCTTCTGTGATATCGGTTTAATGAAGTTCTGCAGAACGGAGCCACATACCGCTAACATCTGTGGTTTTAATGAGTCCAGTGAGCTCCTGCAGAGCTAAAATATAGACGAGATGCACCTGATGGGCACCGATTATTAAATTATATTTGAGTCTCTGATTGGTAAAAGTCTTATCAGAGAGTCAGCAGATGTCTTTCATCGGTTTTATGTTGCATTTTCTTTTGCAGGGAAATAAGCAATTGTAAGATAAAGTTGTTGATCTGTGCGTGAAACTGGTTTAGTGAGACACAGTCACTGCATCGTGGGCTTAGCTCCGCCCAAGATGATTATGATTGGTTTAAAGAAACAAACAAACCTGGTTCCCTCCTTCCACTGCAGAATTAGAGTCAGACCATTCTGTATTTCAGGATGAGTTGGCTAATCGAGACTAGTTTGTTGCAATGTTGCTTGAATTTTCTACAAGTGTTTCACTCAAAAATGCAGACAAAGTGCCACAAAGATAACAAGAAAAGCACTCAGAGAGCACAGTACTTCTCCAAAGTTGCTCAAAGTTGCTCCCATATGACATTGTCAGAAATGCAGCATATTATTATTATTATTATTATTATTATTATTATTATTATTATTATTATTACTACTATTGATGATCAGAAATCATGGCAACATAGAATGAGTCCATTTAATATAGATGTACCCACAAACAAAATGACCTTGCGCTGACCACAGGTGTGTGTTATGTATGTATACGTTATGTATGAATACCGAATCATGTGACCTACATACGAGTAAATTACTCTTATAAAGGTCTGTTGATCAGTTCATCACTTTTTCCAAGGCTTTGTTTTGCTAGTGTTAAAATAACCGTTCCCTCCACGATTTTATTTTGAAGGCGCATTTTTTCACTGTTACAGGGTTTTATTTTTGGCACCATTCCAGTGGCACAGGAAGCGTTTATCTAAAAAGCAGTTTCTTGACATGAGGAAGCCGCTGCGGAAAGGTCCGAAAATTCACATAAAGATGGAAGGAAAACGGTTGCACTCAGAAACTCCCCCACAACTTAATCAATTGTTTCTTCTATAATTTCAGACAGATAAGTCCTGGTAACTCCTCAGTGGTGGATTTGTAGTAGGATCACAATCATGTGATTGTCAGCTGACATATCTTGTTGTCATGGTTACAGTGACGCCATGCCGCTATCTCACAATGATATGGAAATCTTTAACAGATACGTGGATCCAGAATATAAGCTGCATCACTGCCAAAATCTAATCACTTGGTCCTTGAGTCATTTCTGACCTTCCCTGAAAATTTCATCCAAATCCATCAGTCTGTTTTTGAGTGATGTTGCACACAGCCAGACACACAGATGGTCAAAAGTACACCGATCATCACAAAACTGTAAAAACTAAATTTAAAAAACATTTGAATTCTTAAATTTGTTAAAGCAGAAATACTTTAATTGAATCAGGACACTGAGCTTTTAGAAGCAAACATGTGAAGCTGTTAAGATTCAAGATATGAGAGTTTTTATATGTGCAATGAATGGAGTTCTTTAAAACAATAAAAAATGAGCAAAAAGTCACATCATAAATAATAATAATATTAATAATGAGGAGGAGGAGGTAGAGATTATTTACTGTGATTGAACTGTAGACGTGGCATAAAATATGATCAAATAACCACTGAGAGCTGCGTCCTCCTCACCCTTTCATCTCTGTTACTGTGTGTGTGTGTGTGTGTGTGTGTGTGTGTGTGTGTGTGTGTGTGTGTGTGTGTGTGTGTGTGTGTGTGTGTGTGTGTGTGTGTGTGTGTGTGTGTGTGTGTGTGTGTGTGTGTCCTGTCCAGATGAATCTCTCTCCACTCGGCTGGATGTGTCACTTCCTGCTCTCTGCGGTTGTCATGGAGAGGCCAGGGCTCCAGCGATAAAGAGCCATCTGCCGTCGGCATGACCACCTACAGCCCAGCCGCCGTCACGGCAGCCGTGATTGATAGCCCCCAGAGAGTGACAGCGAGAGTGATAAAAAGGGAGGTGAGGAGGAGGAGGAGGAGGAGGAAGACAGGGGATGAGAGAGGAGGAGGAGGATAAAGAAGGGAGGAGGAGGAAGACAGGTCCAGATGTCCTCCTGTTTGCTGTTGGCTTCTTAGTCTCTCTCTCTGTTTCCAAGGGAGACAAATGGTAGAAATGTGACATTGAGAGTCAGAGCATCAATTGGCCACACACACACACACACACACACACTGAACATAATGGCGTTCATTCAACCTCACTTCCACCTCCGCTTGAGAGGCGGATGTATGTCGGCCATGATGAGTGTTTGATACGACAAATAAACTCTTTCGTCCTGATATGAGACATTTCTAGATGTCCTCTGCTCTACGCAGCGTGTCCAGGACACAGTTTGAGTTTGTTGTTGCAGTTCCTCCCAGTCACCACTAGAGTAGCCTCGCTTTGTAGAATGGTCCGACTGCACCTCATTATTCTTTTGCTTTTTCTTCCGGGGAAACAAACTCTTTTGCTAAGTGTCGACTACATGCGTTTTTCCCACATGTAAACACATCTGAAAGTTGCCCGCTTGGTAGGCGTGTACTTGAGGCCAGTAGCCGGTGCTGAACTCCTGCCGACCTTCTTCTCCAACCATCCTGCCCCTGACTGGACAAATGCATCAACTCGGGAGCTGTCTGATCCTGGATTTCAAGCCAGCCAACATAGCAGCTCAGTCGCAAACTTTATTAATAATAATACATTTTATTTGTAAGCGCCTTTCTTGACATCCAAGGTGGCTTTACGGGAAAATAAATACAACAAATCCTATAAAAAAGCATCCATAAAGAAAGAAAGGCAGCTAGAGAGAATAAATAGTCTTGAACAGATGAGTTTTGAGTTTGGATTTGAAACGAGGCAGAGTGTCAATATTTCGAATGTCCGGTGGGATTGAAGTCCAGAGTTTGGGAGCAGAGCGGCTGAAAGCTCCCCATGGTGCTGAGGTGGGTGGAGGAAGAGGATCTGAGAGAGCGGGTGGAGGAGATCAGACAGATAGGGAGGGGTGAGATTGTGGATGGCCTTGAATGTATCCAGGAGGATTTTGAAGTCTATTCTGGATTTGACAGGGAGCCAGTGGAGTTGCTGTAGGACGGGGGTGATGTGATGAAATGAGGGGGTTTTGGAGATGATGCAAGCAGCTGATTCTGGACCATTTGAAGCTTATGGAGGGATTTGTGAGGGAGACCAAAGAGGAGAGAATTACAGTAGTCAAGGGGAAGTGACGAAGCTGCGGACCAGGATAGAAGTAGTATGGGGGGTGAGGGAGGGGCGGAGACGATTGATGTTGCGGAGACTTTCTCTTTTACTATGAAAACAGTTCAGCAAAAAGTATTTCTGAAAGCTTTTGAGGCGAGAAATAAGCTGTGCAGTAGCTGAATCTGAAGTCAGGTCAGGCATTGGTTTGCTTGCTACCGGATAACCATGAAAACCGGTACTACCTGTCCTATGGGTCGGCCGTCGGCGACTCAACCGGCATCCCCACCCTTCCAAGGGCATCGAGGGTGAAACTGGGCATCCTGGCAGAACTAAAAACAATATCTGCCACAAGTCTGTGGTGGACCACTCCCACTTACATGGGGTGAAACTGGACATCCTGGCAGGTAAACACATCTGTCGCATGGTCTATAGTGAACTGTGCCAGTCGGTGCATCGTGACATGCACTACACAAAGAGCAAAGACAAACTACCATCTAGTCTGTCACTGCAACAGATACTGGAGTCAGTTCGTCTTTGCTTGTCCTTGCCACTGATAATACCTTTTTCTGCCAAGAATGTGCTGCTAGTCCAGCAAAAGCTAGCGGTACTCAAATACTTTGAAAGCTGTTTCATGAAATGGCCAGTCAGAAAGCAACTCCTGTCAGTGGAAGGCTAAGGACAGAGCTGCGTGGAGGAATCTGATAAGACCTAAATGAAATAGTCATTGTGGCCATGATAGACTGCTGTGATGATGATGATGGTGATGATGAGCTGAATCTGTCCTGGTTTTACTTAACCGACGGCTAGTTTAGACGTTGACGAAAGTTTCACGATGCATCAGACCTCCACACGTCGCATTGAATTTGTCTAAAGTAGAAGTCTAGTCTACTTCATGGAAATGAGCTGCTGCCTGCTCTGGGAGACGCACCGGATCGCAACCGGACCCGCATGCAGCATGCGGTGCATTTCACATAGACAGTGACTGGGATGCGGGAAATTGCCGGCTCTAGGGGACACATACCTTTTGGCTTGTGTTTCTTTAAACCAGTCACACAGTCATTGTGGGCGACGAGGCTTCTGTGTTCACTCTAGATACTGAGGGTGGAACATTTGCATCTAACGAGACACTGATATAAAAACTTGCAGTGCTGCTTTACTGCAAGATCCAAATCCTCTGCAAAACTTTACATTTTCAGTGTGGTTGGCTGTTGCTCGGAGGTTGTTGTAGATAGCAGAAGCCACCTGGAATGAGCAATCAAAGGCAAGTTTATACCTGCATCCAACATCCGGTGAGTCAGCTGCTACCACTAGAGGTGATAAAACTGTGAAATGACTCTTTGGAGATGATCTGCACTTCGCAGCAGCAGTGTGGTGCTAAAAGTCAGCAGTAAAGTTTTCAGCAGCCTTCAGTCTGTACACGACGTTACAGGGACACAACTTATTCTAATGTTCTGTGGAGTTTGTACACAATCTCTTATAGGATAGAATATTTCCACCTCCTGTCCTCTGGTCGGTGCTACAGAGATGAGAAAATGTGAAGAGAGTGATGTTGGAGCTTGAAGACCAACATCTACTGTAGATAACTTCATACAACTACACTTTAAATAATCTAGATGATCATTTGAACCTTTAGTTACAAAGAAAAGTTCACATATTTCAAAGAACAGAGCACTGAAGTGAGATTAGTGGGTTAGCAGGTATGTTGAGCTTATAGTTTTCAGCTTCAGGAAGGTGGCTCTCATTTAATTTGCTAGATCCCCATGGTAACTGATGCTGTGGAGCCAATCTGGTTCACAGCAGGTTCTGTTCAGTGTTTTGGATTCAAATTGGTTAAAAGAAGAATCTGCCTTTAACTGGACTGTCCTACTATGACACACACCTGTTTCTCAAAGCAGCCTTTAATTATGTATAACTTTAAGCCTTAATACAATTTAAACTCTTAAGTTACACTAAACGTCACCTCCTGTACAGTTGTCATTAATGGAGAAACTAGCTGTATAGAACAAAATTATATCTGGTACTAGGCTGTAAAGATGTTTATTCCAGCTGTAAAGTTCAACATTTTAACATGGGTGTCTATGGGGATTGACTCACTTTTGAAGCCAGCCTCTAGTGGACATTTGAGGAACTGCAGTTTTTGGCACTTTTAAATTGGCTTCATTTTTCAACTCCTGGAGGTTGATGCTTCATTTTTAGCACACAAATAGCACACAGCTAGCATTTCCATTGGAAATTTAGGATAACATGATGTTTTTCACACACAATGATCACCTCATGAGTAACAAAACAAAAGTCCAATTCACTGAGAAGTATTTTTAGAAGCATTGTTGACACCCGTCACTCGCTGCCTTATAGAACAGACTCTCAAATGATGTAATGATCCACAATAACTCAGACACACTGGAAAGCCTGTATTTTTTACACTTCATTCTATTTTTGCTCCACTGAGTGAATCATAACTGAGCAGACAGCTTTTTAATTTACACAAATCTCCTGCTACTTATATGTTGTGACTGTTTCAATGGACTTTTTTAATGGCTCCCTGCTGCGTTACTATAAGCTCTCCTCCACCCGTAATCAGTGTCCATACATACAAACATGGCTGTAACTGCTTGAAAATGACTTATCAAGTTTTATCTTGCTGTCAGTCAACGTGGCAGCTCCTTTGTGCTGCTGTGGACAGAGATGCTAATTGGTGGTCGTAGCACTGTGCCTATGTCTTGATTATATTGTCTTCGGGATGCACCCGCTGACATCTTTGAACACCCACGGATGCATAGTTGTGGTTGTTGTGCTGTTTCTCCAGCCAGTGGGAGTCTGCTTGGAAGACGACATACATGCACAGCACTTCTGGACGCCTCTAAATGTCCACATGTTGTCCGGAATTTGCAACCGTTTGGACTGTCCACACTGCAAGCACGCCAACAGCACATGCACCAGAAAACAAAAGGTGCTCTGAACAAATACTTGTTGTGAGAAGATTCTCAATCATCTACAACTTTTTTATAATTCACTATTAAAGAGTTGTATTTGAAGTAGTCTCTGTTGGACTTTGGCGGTGCATTAATTTGTACATCCTTTCCATTAATGGTGCCCAAACATGGTACAAGGTTCTAAATTCTCCAGAAATCCTGTGCTATGGAACACATCAAGAATAATGACACTGATGCAGTGTTACTACAGCTGCTGCCTTTCAGAAACATCCAAATGAGCCCCGTGTGGTTTTCTGTGTTCGACTGATTTGCCTTCCTGGGATCTTTCTGCATGGAGTTTGTATGTTCTCCGGCTTCCTCCCACAGTCCAAAAACATGCTGAGGTTAACTGGTAACTCTAAAATTGTCAGTAGGTGTGAAGGCGAGTGTGATTGTTTGTCTTTATAGCCCAGGGTGTCCCCTGCCTTCACCCTTATGAGGATTAAGCGGTGTATAGATAATGGATGTATGAATGGTATGTTCCAATTGTATGATTGTACTGTACTTTATGAAACAATACATACTTTTTGAGGATAGCTGTAGCACATATTCGAAGTTTAAAGAAAGTATGTGTTTTCCAATGCAGCCATTGATTGCATATTAAAGACTGACAGCTCTCCTAAATATCTCTGAATGGGGCGTTGCCATCTTGGACTGGTGACACTGGAAACAGGGTTTTGAGTTTCCGTCTCGTGTCAATCCATTCAATTGTTGCTGAAAGATTTCAGTCAAAAAGAAAGTAGGGGACCAACCATCATTGTAACCCTCATGAGGTGTGCAACTAACTGGGCTAAAACGTGTTGGTCCTACAGACATGTTTCTAATATGGTCAGATTTCAGTTTGCATTAAATATTTGACGGGCTGTTAAAGTTGATTTTTTAGAAAATGCACCCAGATAGCTGAGCTGGCTGAGTGGGCGACCTATAAACAGAGGCCATAGTTCCTGATGCAGTGGCCTGAGTTCGACTCCAGCTCATGGCCCTTTGCTGCAACTCTTCTCCCTACTTTCCTGTCTGCCTCTCTACTAACCTGTCTAATGCCGACAAAAGGCCAAAAAATTAACTTAGAAGTAAATGCTCCATTACTCTAAAGCTGTGTGTTAAAAGTGGATGGATGGTACGACATATCTGACAGCAGGAATCATTACTTCCATTTCAAACAACATAGTCGTTGTCCTGCTCTGTTCATGAGTTTTTGGTCCCGATTCATCATCAAGTGAGAAATTCCAGTAACACGCTGGTAAGATGAGCAGCTGAACCAGTGTGCAGCAGAAACAGCTGAGTGCTTTCCTGGAAGCCTTCAGCTGCTGCATTACCACATTTTTCTCCCGTGACGACCTTCAGTTCTCCGAGGTGACTCATGACAGTTTCAGCAGTATTATCTCATAATTCATTTCAGATTAGAGCCCAACGCCGTTGCAACGCCTCTCTGTTGCAACTGAATATGTTACATATATGTAACTGTTTCTGTGTGTGTATCTTGAACAGATCAATTTGATTAATTTCTAATTTATTTCCGAGGCCGGTCTCATTTCATCCCATTCAGTTCATCTCCTCATCTAAATCAATAAAGATATGAATCAGCCCTGTGTGGTCTGCAGGGGAAAAATCCATTTCTATGGCAGGAGATACGAGATCCTCACTGGGCCGTGTGTGTGTGTGTGTGTGTGTGTGTGTGTGTGTGTGTGTGTGTGTGTGTGTGTGTGTGTGTGTGTGTGTGTGTGTGTGTGTGTGTGTGTGTGTGTGTGTGTGTGTGTTGGACCAGTGAAATACGACCCCGGGTGTCTGGGGTCCATCCATTTCCAGCAGCGGCTGCTGATGGCACCGTGTCAGCCTATCATATCACTTAATGACTCTGAAGTCATCACTTACCTCATCCTGACATCAGGTATCGATTGGCTGGCTGGGAGAGGGGTGACGGATAGATGAGTGGCCAGACGGACGGACGGATGGACGGACAGATGGACAGCCAGCTGAAGATGAAGCTAATCTCATTAATATAATATGTTCATTACATGCGACTCGGTCAGTGTTTCTCTTCAGTAATCAGTGATACAGATAATAAAAAGCAAAGCATTAAATGTGACGGCAGATGAGAAGCGGTTTGCATTATTCTGCTGAATCACAGATTGATGATGACACTGGACAAGTTCATGGATGTATTTCAGAGAAATCTAATTCAGCGTTGAGGTCGTTGCTTAAAGTTGACGCAGCAGAATCAAGAGATACCGTCTTTGCTTTTCCACACATTCATCAATGCTGCCTACATTACCCACAATGCAACTCACACAGCAACAGTTTCTTTGGTTCAAGATTCAGGTGTGTTTATGCTAGTAGCAACAAATGAAGCCTCAAACCAGGTAGAATGAGCTTCATGTCAGTGAATGAGTAGCTGTTATAAAGACGGATTTAAAGTTCTGGTCTGGTCTGGTCTGGATGAGGCGTTCAGGGTCGACTGTGGCTCTGCAGGAGGAGATGGTCATCCATTAATCACCGGCTTGTCCGCGTGTCAAAGTGTCCTTGGGCAGGATTCTGAGCCCTGATTGCTCACAGTTGTTGGGCCGATGCGTCGAACGTCGGCTCGCTGCTGAGTGTGTGAACCGCTGAAGAGAGAACTTTCCTGCTGAATCCGCTGTTGGTCCCTCGAGTGCTGCCAAAACAGCTCCAACCTGCCGAAGCACGAATACAAGACCCTTGAAGGTGACATGTAGCATCAGGAACCAAGATGATATCAGCAGATACTTGAAGTGATTGAAGTTGTGGGTTGAAGCTGCTACAGGTTGGATGTATTCAAGTGTAAAACTTTGACTCTTTCAGATTCTTGTCTACTCACCGATGCACATGGTGATGCAAATCTCATCATCGGTCTAACGGCCAGTTCAGCTTTCCTCGTCCATGTGCACAGGCAGAAAAGTGGACCGTGAATGCGCTAGTGCAGAGGTGTCAAACATGCGGCCTGCGGGCCAAAACCGGCCCTCCAGAGGGTCCAATCCGGCCCGTAGAACGACTTTGTAAAGTGTAAAAATCACAGAGAAGACATTAACTGCAGATTGTAAATATTTTGTCTTGCTTTTTCTCTGACTTTTTTCGTTTTTGTTTTTGTCCTTTTGTACTTTTTTGTCTGGCTTGTGTTGGTTTTTTTGTCGTTTTGTCATTTTTGTCTCATTTGTGTCATTTGAGTAATTTTTGTCTTGTTTTTGTCCATTTTTTGTCGCTTTCTAACTTTCCTTTATCAAATGGTCTCTTTTTTGTTTTGTTTCATGTAGTTCATCTCATTTTTGTCATTTTGTTTCTCGCCTTTGACTTTTTGTCTCATTTTTCTAATTTTGTCTTGTTTTTGTTGGTCTTTGTCTTTTTTTTGTCTGACTTGTTGTTTTGATCATAAAGTAAAATATTATATCATTCAGTTACAAAATCCAGCGAAATTAGCTGGATTTTGGTTGATTTTTATGTGAATGTTCTTAAGAAACATTTTTAACATTTCTTTTTTTCCACCAAAAAATGTTCAAAGATTTCCCAAAAATGTGGAAAATGTGGACATCAGAAGTTTCACAGTGAAAATATATTTTTTTTCTAGATTTTCAAACTTTAATCCGGATCAATTTTGACCCGCAGGACGACACGAGGGTTAAATGTGAACATTTTCAGAATGCACTTTTTGCACTAAAACAAACGGAAAATGTGGAGTTGTGGTTATTTATAGGTTATTCTGCTATGATTTTACTGGTCTGGTCCACTGGAGATCAAACTGGGCTAAATGTGGAACCTGAACTAAGATGAGTTTGACACTCCTGTTTTAAATCATTTAACTTTCTTTAAAAATCATCAGTGTTTCCTGTTCTGCACCAAAACACCCGGTCTAGTCCCCAGTGTGTGAAAACCTACTTGAAGTGATTGTGATGCCTCTTCATGTTGCTCTGCTGCTCTGCTTTTCACCCCACTGACTAATGACCTACACCTCCCTCCTCCCTCCCTCTGGCGCCTCCCCCCTCCACCACAGAGGACTGTGAGGGAGGAAAATGGAGGTATGGAAGGGGGGAAGGGAGGAACAGATCAACCACAGATCTGTGGATCATCTGCATCACTGAGCGCGCTCACAAGGGAGGGGCTGTGAGGTCATCAGGGAGGCTACGTGCGATTGGTCAGCGAGGAAATTATACAGCTGTAGGAGTAAAAATCTTTGCTTCTTTTTCTCCCTTTCTCAGGGTTGAAATCAATCCTGGAGGCTGAAGTGGAACCAGGCAGGTCGCAGTTCACTCACGGTGTTAATGCAGACGGACACATCTCTGGAGAAATTAGCGTCTGCAGCCCACCTGACATTGCATAAGTCATTAAGATGGACAGATCCCGCAGCAGATCATGAAAAAGAAGAAACCTGCAGCACGCGGGTTTTTCCTCTCTTTGACATTTATAAATCAAACTGTCAGTGCTCATTATCTAATATTCACGGTCAGATTAGTTCAAGTTTTTCTGCTTATTTTCAGATTCATGTGTAGTTTGTCAGCTGCCTGACTTCCTACTTTTATTTCTGTTTAAGGAGGTAAAATGGCAGCAGATTGAACTAAAACCCCCGGTAGCCGAGGAGGGAGTGGTCATCCATGTGAAGGAAAGTGAGAGGCCGTCATAAAGGAACACAATGTCTCAATAGATATGTAAATGTGTGGTCATTAAAGTGCATTTCAAAGGAGTGGCTGGCCCACGTGACCACGCTCAAAGGCAGTTTTTAGTCTTATTTATCTGCCTTCGCCTCACCACAGCAGAGGTGAATGGATTTTCATTTGCTCTGCTCACAGCATTGGAAAATTATATTTAAAAAATTCAGCAGTCACTTGCATGTCCAGAAACAATGTCCTGAATAATGCAGAAGTGAACAGGTTTCACTGGAGCTACTTTTTTTCTCCAAAGACAGTGGATGATCTAATGCACTTCCACTGGATTGCACTGGAGCAGATGATGATAGAAAGCAGATAATCCTCCTAAAACTGTGTGTGGTTGAATTCTAGGAGGGATGAGTGAGAAATGTGCTTTTTGTAAATTAGGTGAACTGAACCTTTAGACATGGGATTCTTCTTCTGTTGCACTTTTACTCACTGTGGCTCATTTTTCACTGCAGGACATTGTAGGTTTATGTGGAACTTTGATTTGAGATTTTTGTTTTCTTCAAATAAAATTGATGGCAATGAAAAAAAAAATAGAGAAAAGTCTTCAGGAATCACTGACCACACCTCACAGGGGTTATAAGCTGAGGCAACATCAACCACCACGAGAACTGAAGAAGCCTCTTGGATGAGAGGTGAAACGTCTTCAAGGAATCTTCTTAAAGTCCAGTTGGATTGATTTAAACAACTTTGGATAACCATGACCTGGATGAATGAGAAACTACACAGACGTTATAAAGAGACAGAGTAGGGGATTCAGAAAGTGTAAAGCATTCAGACATTGTTGGTGTGTTTCACTGAGATTTATTGTTAGCTAAAAACAATACAGAATACTGCCACAAGAAGGTAAACATGAAGCTAACAGCTAACTAGCTTAACTTGGCACAAAGACTGGAAGCTGGGACTTGTAAGGGAGAAACCAAGTAACTAGCAGCTGGTTAACTACTAACACGTAATATATATATCATTTGTACAAAACACCCCACAAAAATAGTGGTATTATGACTGGACAAACACAAATAGTCGTAACTTGGACTTTGTGCGAAGCTAAGTCTCCTGGCTGTAGCTGCATATTTATTTATCTATTTTTGCTCTCACTAAATAAGCAAATGAGATTATTTCCCCGAACCTTCTTATTTTTATATTGTCATTAAGTATTACTCCTTTAACATGTCTTCAACCTTGTTTACTTTTATTAAACCTGGGTACCTCGAGCTATTTGTAATATTGCACAAGGTTGTTGTCAGATTTTTGCGTTCCTTGTACTTTTCCTCAACCTCTTTCTTGCTTGAGAGTTGTGCGTTGGCATTTAGTAATTCAATTTCTGAGTAATTTGGTTGCAAATTTAGGAGACTCATGATGTTGCATAGCATCAATAGAAAGAACAAACCTAAAATCCACCAGAACAGCAAATTCTCAAACGATAAGGAACATTTTGTTGTCTTTTTCTGTTATTATGCGACTGTTAATTAATGTTATATTCGGGGATAATGACAGTAAATTCAAGTATAACACTTTGTTTGTCTTGTGCCACATTAAGTACTGTATGAACTTGTATGTCATCAAATGTGACTCTGTTAAAGGTGAATAATGTTAGAAAACCAATGGGCAGAGGTATTATGATTAGCATGTGTTAGAGGTTGAACCAGTTCTTCTCTTAATTTAGTCTTTTAAGCTTCAGGTTTACTGATATTTATTGATAGATACGAGGACATAAGACATTCGAAACCTCTGGAAGTTCAAGAACTCACTGAGTCGGACGGATTGGAGCTGAAACAATCAGCAGACACGGAGCTGGTGGATCGACAGGTTTTCAGGTAAATGAAGCGTCTTCAACATGGCTGCCAGAGTGAAGTTACATCAGCTGAACGTCTCCCGCTGAGCTGAATAGAGCAGCACCTGGCTGAAGCTCCGTCCACCATCTGCAGAGCAACAGTTGTCTGATGATCTCATTCTGTTGCTGTAACTTTATGCCTCTGTATTCTCCTCTTCTTATAGTGTGTGTGTGTGTGTGTGTGTGTGTGTGTGTGTGTGTGTGTGTGTGTGTGTGTGTGTGTGTGTGTGTGTGTGTTATGTCATGTAATGAGGCTCAGTTATGAAACGTGTTGAAAGATGACCCCAACTGATAACAAAAAAGGCACAGACAGACTCATATATTTGAGTTAAATTTCAGTGCTTTCCTTCAGCTTCCTCTCCCCTCACTGATATTATTTTGTTAGTTTCACTGTAATATTCCTACAACAAACCAAACTGCAAGCTTCAGGTGTTGCTCGACTTTTCACCCCATATTCCAGTAGATTGAGGTTCTGGGTTTGAGGTTTTCTGATGCTGGCTGCAGGACTTGGCTCACACTGACCTCTGGTGGAAGATAGAGGAACTACATTAAGACTGATTCCTGTCATCTGTTATTTCAGCTGAGTTTGAAAAACATCGATATTTACCAGGAAAGGAGGGTTCAATCATGAGATGCACTGTGGGAAATATAGGGTTTGAGAGGTGTTGGTAAAGATGTCTTGGGGTCCGTGTATATTTTGGCAATTGGATTTTCCGTTCTGAAACGGGTATTGAAAAACAAAAAACGAGTGGTTATTTGATCTTCTTTTTAAAAAATTA
The DNA here is from genome assembly GCA_027123335.1 of Amphiprion clarkii. NCBI lineage: Eukaryota > Metazoa > Chordata > Actinopteri > Pomacentridae > Amphiprion > Amphiprion clarkii. The sequence continues at coordinate 33,470,120 of CM049577.1, forward strand.
AAATTGAAATACAAGGCGTTTTTCCTTTTCATGATAAAAAAAGGGATATACGAAATTTTAAAAATGCTTTGATTTTCATTTTATGTTTAGAATATCAAAATAGTAAAATCAGTAAGAGACAGAAACGAAAAAAGGTCAGTTTTTCCATTTTCTAAGACCGGAAGTGGTCATCAGCAAGTGTGGAGCTAAACAGAGTACGGTGCACAGACTGGCTTTTTTTTCGTTAGTTTTCATGGTCAAAATGAGAGATCAGGTGGCCGATCTTAAAATAAATCAATACTGATTTTTTTTTATAGAGCATTAAAGTTTTGCGAAGCACAGGGGGCGGGACTACTTGACTGACAGTCCGGTCTGGAATGATTGACAGGTCCTATGGAGGAGGCAGCAGAGACTCTGCTCTCCTCGTTTGGATTAATTCTGATTCTAAACTGTTGGTTTATTTATCGGTGGAGCAGCAGAACATTTTCCACAGACAGTTTTCCTGCCCGTTGGCTTGTTTGAACCAGTTTTCTGCCTTCAGCTGATTCTACCAGCAGACACTGAAAGGACTCTGATAGTTCGGTAAGTTAATGTTTATTTTCGTATCGGTGCCGCTTTTACTGCGCTTTATATGCAGCTTTAGTGTCAGATATAATGTGTGCCATGCACTCCAGATGTTGGTGGAGTTTATTTTTGGGTGTGTTGACCAGAGAAGAAAGTTAGCATAGTAAATATTAGCTTTAATGTTAGCTAACGTAGCATCAAGCTAATGTGTTGAGTTTCATGTAAACAGCTGAAGTGTGTTGTGTTCCTGTAATGTGGTTCATTAAGTTCATAAAACTGTGGCTGGTTGACATTAATGTAACGTTCAGGAAACTTAAATGTGATTAAAGCTGTAACGTTCATGTTCTAGTTGTCAGTAATCAGGTTTAATTTGACACTAAAAGAGACTGATAGTTTTAAATGACATCAGTTTCATTAATTTGTTGAAAATTGTCTCATTTGTTGTTGTGATGTTGCTGCTGATTCATTAAAAGCAGATGATCCGTGTTGAAGATACATTTACTTCTAGTATCAGAAGTACAAGAAGGAAAATGGAAGTTTAGTTCTGCTACGTCAAAGATTTCAGGAATAAAATAACTAAATGAGTCTTTATGCCTCAAACTTTATTTTTACAATAAAGAAATGATGAAATAATCACAGATAATAAAAATATAAATAGCAGAGAAAACCTGAGAGAATAATTTCCTGAAAAGTCTGTGAAGGAAAAGCAGCTTTTTATCCTGAAAGATCAGAATCAGCTCCAACATCTGCATCTGACAGCATCAAGTCAACCAGAAAGAAAAGAAAAAAGAAAATGACTTCTTTCTGATCACATCTGTTCCGCTGCTCACAGTCTGCTGCTGCTCACATTCTTCACATTTATAGTCCACCTTTAAAAGCTCAGCAGACAGGTGCTCTGCTTTGGAGTGTGACGATGTCGTCAGTGATGTGGAGAGTGAAGTTTCCGTTTCACCCACAGTGTGCTTTAGGGCGGCCGGATCGGACTTGATGTTTGGAATACTGACCGACAGCTCAGATTTAACTGCAGTTCTGTTTTGATGGATGTTACATTTTCACTCAAAGCCGCCAGGAGCTGGGTCTTTAAAATAATCGCCGTCTCGTTACAGAGTGAAAGTAGCAGTTCCTCCTTAAGGTCAGAGATTGCAGCATCTGAGGGCCTCTTCAAAAGAAGACGTAGTTGATGAAGGCGTTCTGGAGCAGGACCAAAAAGACCACGACCAAGCAGCCTTGAGATCTTAGGCAGCGTCTCCCTCAGGTGGGTGTCAACAGTGTTCACTATCAGATCTGTGGTAATCCCGTCAAAAAACAAAACAGAAAAAAATCTAGATTATAAATCAACATGTAACCACAGCACTCTGTGTATAACGCCATAGTATAGGATAGTATAGGATGTAGTTCAGAAAATGTCAAAGTACAGTATACTTTTCAAGAATAACATAGTATGGCCTGTAGTTCATAGTATAGCATGTCGGCAAAAAAAAAACCCATAGATTATTATGTGGTTCAAAAAGCACAAAATGATAGGATGTTGCCTAAAACGGTCATGTATGGATATGTCGTCTAAAAAATGCCAAAGAATAATATTTCATTGCACAAGTAAAAGTATAGTAATTTTTAAAACTGTTCAAATTCTTATATGTTGTTAAAAAACAAAAAAAACTAAAACAAAAAAAACCAAAACGTCATAGTAGTATGTCAATTTAAAAAGCCTATAGTATAGAGTGTTGCCCAACAAACGTCATATTATAGCATGTCGCTCTAAAAACGTCATAGTATGGCCGTTGGTCCAAAAAACATCATGGTATAGCATGTCGCTCTAAAAACATTATAGTATAGCATGTCGCTCTAAAAACGTCATAGTATAGCATGTCACCCAAAAAACGTCATAGTATAGCATGTCGCTCTAAAAACGTCATAGTATAGCTTTTGGTCTAAAAACGTCATAGTATAGCATGTCGCTCAAAAAAACGTCATAGTATAGCTTTTGATCTAAAAACGTCATAGTATATCATGTCGCTCTAAAAACGTCATAGTATAGCCTTGGGTCCACAAAACGTTGTTTTGTCCCGTCTGTCTGAAGTAGGTGAGGAGCAACACCAAAACAGTCCAAACACTGGTTTCCAGAGGGTTAGACGAGTATTTATTTGAAAGAGGAAGTTTACCACAACACAACATATGAGGGGGTTAAAAACAAATGGGTGTTAGTAAAATAAGAATAAATAAACAGAACTAAAAGTGAACTTCATGTTGACATTGATGGGCATTCCAACCAGGAACAAAGTAAAAGATAATCAATACGAAAAAAAAATCTTCCTGTTCACCTCTTAAAACCCAAAAACAGACCGCAGTAGCACCCTAAACTAAAACTACCAATGGGTTTCCTGTTTTCCTTTCTGAACGATTCAAAGGCCCCTCTCCATCTCCCCACACATCCACCAACCACTGGAACACATCTCCAAAGTTCTGCTGGGCCAGCTCAGCTTCCCCTCAGAAGAAGTGACGCCACCTGCCAGATGAAGGAGCCTTTTGAGAGGCAGATGGCATCGTGATTGGACTGTACTTTGGTCTGTTCCAATCCAGCTTCAGCTCCAGAGACGGCAGACGGGACGAGTCAACGGAGGCCGGATGGACGAAGGCATGCAGCTGAGTACAATCCAGAAAACAACAGAGGAGGAGTGCAGCAGCCCAGAGCCAGAACAAGCAGAGTAGCATCGTATGTCTCTTAGAAAACATCATAGTATAGCCTTTGGTATGAACAAACACCATCATATACATCGTATATTGTACAAATAACAAGTCAAAGGAAGGAGACATACATTGTAGAATTGTAGTAATTGTGGGCTGACTGATTTACTGATTAGCAGTATTTTATTTTTTAATGATTTACAGTAATAAATACATTTAAAAATGGCGCTACTTTGGCTCTGAACTTTTATCTACCTGTGGTCGCTCTGTCTACTGGAGTGATTTGATTGGTTATACGTCAGGAATAAAACTCCTTTAACTTAACATCTGTAAACAAAACAATAACATATCAACAAAATTTTCTGTTAGAGTTTGTGTTCTTCTAAGTTTAACTCCAAAATTTAAAATACTTTCATTTACTGCATCTACTCCAAATGTGTCACTAATAATCATTATCAGCCTTAAAAACCCACAAAACACCCCTCTATACTGGACCACACTTAGTACAGTCTGGTTCCCCCTTCTATAAATCTGCTTGGAATCTTCTACTTCCTGTTTGTCAAAGTGGCCTTCTACCTGGACAGGTTTTGTTGGAGCTCCTGCAGCAAACATTTTGGGTAACTGCACTTTAATATGGATGGATGACACTGAATTAGAGTCTGTTTTAATGAGACTGAGTTCAGATGTGTAGCTCTGTCATTAAATAGGAAATTGTTTCTCAGAATTCACAGAGAAAAGTCTGAAATGTTTGCTAGGTTAGCGTCCCACATGTTCTTTGGCTCAGCTAAAGCTAACTCTCTCCAACTTCTGGATCTCTTGAGTTGCTTGTTAAAATATCTTGCTAGAGATGCTGAAGCTCAGAAAGTCTGAGATGTTTGTTCAAAATAAGCTCATTCTCAAGTCTGATCTGAACTGTCCTCTTTTGTTTGAACTTTCCCTAAACTTAGGAGTTAATGACAGAGCAGCACATCCAGACTCAGTCTCATTTATGTAGAGATTAAACTTCAGTGTCATTCATTGATGTTAAAGTGCAGTTTTTCAAATGTTTGTTGCACATGCTCCCGACCAAACCAGTCCAGGCGGAAGACGATGTGAAGAGAAAGCTCCAGAGGATGAATATCACACATTTACGTTGGAAATAAATGTCCTTTAATTAGACATTGTCATGCAAAAGTTGGATTTCCCTTCAATGATGTTCAAATCTTTGTTGAGTGTTTTGTTGATGTTGGTTTCTAAATGTTTTTTGACACTCGGCCCCAAAGATTAAAACCTTTTACGGCTCACAAGCTGCAACAATTCACACATTATCAACTATCTTTCTGACTAAACTAAGATCAAAAGTGAAAAGCTGCCTGATTCCTGCATCATGAATGTAAATGTTTTTGGTTTTTATGACAGTAAACTGAATATATTTGGGTTTGATATATTATAAACCAAAACAAGAAATGAATTACTGGAGAAAACAACAGATTAATGGAAAAAGAAAATGTGTTTTCCAACATATATGGCTGAATTACTCCAACATTACAAGATACATACAATTTTAGTTAAATTTTATTTATATAACGCCAATTACAGGTCAAATTGTCTCAAGACGCTTTATTTTTCCATTTTTTTGTCATATTTAAAATATGACAAAGTAAATTTAAACCTCGTGACTAATCCAATTTATTATTTGGTTTTTAAGAGACTAATTGACAATTAAAATAACTTTCTCCACTAGAAATAATAAACATGAGGTCAAATAGAAGGAACAGTTTTAAATACTGCAGTCCCACGATGACAAGAATAAAGTTTGTCAACAAAAACTAAATCTGCTGGTGGATTCCATTAAAGTCCTAATAAAAGATAATAAAGTGTGATACTAAAGGTTTGTGGTGCTAAAAATCTCAAAGTAAAGATATCAAGTTGAACATCTGGATGGAGGTTGATAAAAGTTGACCTTCCTTCATTTCTCTGGAGCGACTCCATGGATTTTATGGATGGTGGTTAAAGACCTGCTCTTCTAGTCGTCTTCCTTCTAGTCGCTGTAAAAAGTCAGTCCATCCTGGCCGACTTCAACACCTCTTCATGACAACTTGTTCTGCCTCCGACCTGGTGGAAACTCCAGAAACTCGGGAAAACCTGTGGAGACTCGAAGAACTCGTGGAGACTCGAAGAACTCGTCGGGCGGGGGAAGGTGTGGTGGGGGAGTCTGGGTGGAGTCAGGGCGGAGAGTAGGCGGGGAGGTGGGTGGTGTCCTCCCGCCCCTCGACTCCCCCCACCTCCCCGCCTACTCTCCGCCCTGACTCCACCCAGACTCCGCCTTGGCTCCGCCCATGTGGTGATGTCATCAACTACGATGTCAAAGGGACGACGAATTTATTTCTTTTTATATGATCTGTAGCTCAGTGAGTTAAGGATTTGCCTATGGAGCTGCAGGTCCGGGTTCAAGACCAGACACTTCTTAAATTTTCTCAAAATTCTGACAAAGACAAAGAAAGAAAACTGCCGCTGGCCGGTCTTGAACCGGCGACCTTCCAATCTGTAGTCTATCCTCTTATCCTCCTGAGCTACTCGCTCAGATACAAATTTTAGTTTTTTTTGCGCATTTATCATCTATTTTTTGTCATTTTCGAGTTTTTTTTTTTGACTTTCTCTTTTCTCGCCCGTTTTTCTCAGGAGGTGGGACTTCAGCCTGTGCTGGAGGGTGGAACCCTCAGTTCCAAGACTTTCCAAAGCCCCCACACCTCCCGAGTCCTCAGGACCTGAGCTTTCACACAGTCTGAGGGCTGAAATTTTCTAAGTCCCACAGTAGTTCTCTGTTAGTTTGATCCTTCAGACAGTCCAAGGACTGATATCTTCTAAGTTTCTGAGTAGTTCTCTGTTAGTTTGAACCTTCAGATAGTCTGAGGGCTGAAATTTTCTAAGTCCCACAGTAGTTCTCTGTTAGTTTGAACCTTTCGACAGTCTGAGGACTGAAATCTTGAAAGTTCTTGAGTAGTTCTCTGTTAGTTTGAACCTTTCGACAGTCTGAGGACTGAAATCTTAAAGTTTCTTAGTACTTCTCTGTTAGTTTGAACTTTCTGGTTAACAGAAGCCTTAAAACTTGTGACCATGAGTCTTGATTTCACATTTAGACCATCCATCTGAGTTCTTCTCAGACCTTCACCTGTGGGTTTTTTAGAAATCCTCAACAAACTTTGATTCTCTTCACTGAACAGTAAAGTTTGTGGAGATCAGAAGGTAACATTAGTTTGATAAATGCCTTCAACTACTAGTAGACTTTATCTGGAAAGCAGTTTTCTGAAATGAGTTCTTAGTAAATCTGTCCACAATCAAACCAAGAACATAGAAAGAGGAAATGTTTGAAGAAACAACTTGATGTTTTCGTTTCAGACTAGAAAACATTTTAAAGACATATCTGTTTTTGCTCTTTTTGATCGTTTTATTGTCTCTTCTGTTTAATTTGATCTTCTAAAGTCTAACTGGTGTCTTTTCAAATGTTTTGTCTTTAGTTTGATTCTTCTTAAATGATTGGTTTTGCTCTTTTCTCACCTTTTATTCTTTTCTAATATCTGATTTGATTTCCAAATGTTTTGTCTTTTTAATGTTTAATTGTTTTTTAAAATGTTTAATCGGCTTGTTTGAGTTTTTTTTTCCTTTCCCAATATTTAATGTTTCGATTAAATCTTTAAGGTTTTTCTTTTTAAATGTTTTCCCACCTTTTAATGTTTAATTTCTTTTTAAATGCTTCATTGTATTTTCTGTTTAATTCCTGTTTAAAGTTTTATTGTCTTCAAGATTTAATTTTCTAGTTAAACATTTAATTTTTAATTAAATGTTTTGTTTTTTTAAAGGTTTAATAATCTAATTAAATGTTTTGTATTTTTTACATGTTTAATATTCTTCTTGTTTAATTGTATTTTTTAAATGTTTAATTATCAAAAATATTTTTTCTTTAATGTTTATTATTTTTGTTTAAAAAATTTTGTTTAATTTCATAATTACATGTTTTGCATCTTCTGTTAAATTATCTAATTAAATATTTTTTCTGTTTAATATAATTTAATCGTATTTATTGTTTTTCTTTTTACAAGTTTTATTGTATTAAATGTTTTTTTCATTTGATTTAATTGCTCTTTTTAATATGTAGTTTATTTCTTTAATCTTTTTTTTCTGTCACGATTTTAACCTCAACCTTAAAAATGAAACAAACTCTTAAATCACAATGAAAATACTTCTGTTGTCACAATCATGAGTTAGTCAATTATTCAGTTTATAAATTCAATTTTATTTGCTTAGCACCTTTTACACAGATGACAAAACTAAACAAGCAAAGAGAAAAACTATGCTAAAACTATGATTAAAATTCAAAAACATAAAAAAAAAAAAAATAATTTTAACATGGTAATAAAATGTGTCCAGGGGATGGAGGGAGTTTATTGAAGTCTTCTTGGGCTCACATGGGAAATCATTTAAAATATAAACTTGATATTCAGTCTAAGGAAACTGCAGAGCGACAGAAGAACCAACAATATCTCCTGATTTCTCCTTTAATGAGTCGACTCTTCTTGTGCTTTTAGACCAAAGAACTACAGACTCTTCACAACCTGCTCAAACTCTTGGTACAGGACCTCACCACACGGGTCAAGAAGGTTTCCATCTCATTTCTACTCTGAAGCTCACCTTCTCCTGCTCAAACTGCTGACAAATGTTTCTGCTGCTCTAAAGTCTGCTCTCCAGAACTTCCTAAAAACTCTCAAAGTCTCTTCTGCTGCAGGTTGCTTTGTAGAACTGTTCCAGAAAACCTCACTAAACCACATGGAGGGGCCTCAAGATAGTCGTCCAAATGAAACTGTACAAAAACCAAACTAGCACAACCCAAACACTAAAGTCTCCTGCAGCCTACCAGAGAACCTCTGAGAACAGAGAATCATGACAGGAACTCTTACCTTCTGGACAACCAACGCTGGTTCTCAAACAAGAATAAGGAATGTGTCTGACCAAAAACCTCTGAAGACTCACTACAGCCAAGACAAAGACACAACTCAGCTGTACCAAATCCACTAATCACTGCACACATTAGCACCATGTGGTAACTGTGGCTAAAGAACCACATTTACCAAGACAACTATCCAGTACAAAGCCCTAAAACACACCAAGAAACACTTTAAAGATGATTTTACTGCTGGAAGCTGCAAGCCAACGCCTAAAGAACAAACTAAAGCAACAGAGCCAAACCCAGTTCAGTGGTGAAGAGAATCAGAGGAAATGTTTGTCTGCAGCCACATAAAGCAGGAAGACACTGAGCTGCTCAGGTGTTCCTGATAGCACCAAGCAGCCACCTGGACAGCCAATAGGAACACAGCTTCCTGGAAGTCCAGAGGGCGGGGTAAGTGAAGGAAATTTAGTTTAAAGTTGAAGCAGAAAGTTGAAAACCACCTTCTGATACCTGAAATCTCTGAGTTTTACACAAAGAACACCTGAACATGTCAAACTGGTTCCATAGTAGAACCATCATTGTAAAAACGTCATAGTATGGTGTGTTGCTCTAAAAACATTAGGACCCGGCTGTCCAGGGTCGCCGAGGAGCAACACAAAAACAGGACAAACGCTGGTTTCCAGGGGGTTAGGAGGATATTTATTTGAAAGAGGAATTTTACAACAACACAACATGTGAGCAGAAAAATCACAAAGTCTGTCTTTAGTTCACCTGAAAATATTAGTTTTTGTCTTTTTTATTGACCAAACTTTTCAGGAAGTAGATGAAGAATAATTAAAGCTCTCATGTAGAAGTCCAACTTATTTTGGATCCTTGTGGAGAGTTTAATCTTAGAGTTTGTACAGCTGTTGAGTTTTTAGAGTCACATGGATTGTTTTGACATTGAATAACCGAGTCCTGAAATAAAATTACAGTTGTGGATTTCTGTCATTTAGTCTGGACTAAACAAATAACAGCAGCATAAATCTCAAATGTCATTATGAGGAGTCTGGATTGAGGTTTCTCACTTGATAATGATCAAAAAATGAAATTTAGGTTGGTTTAAAGGAATATTCCACCTTAAATCTTTGAATGTTGACCTAAAAGGTTGGTTTCAGGAAGTATTCCACCTACAAGGTCTTCAAACATCCACCTTAAAGGAACATTCCACCAAAAATCCTTGGACGTGCACCTAAAATGTTGGTTTAACGGAGTATTCCATCCAAAATCCTCAGAGACATGAGGGGCTGGTTAAAAGGAATATTCCGCCTAAAACCTCAAATGTAGACCCGAAAGGGTGGTTTAGAAAAAATCCTTCAGTGTAGACCAAAAAAGTTAGTATGGAGGAATATGCCACCTGAAATGTAGACCTGAGAAGTTGGTTTGGAAGAATATACCACCCTAAACATCCTTAAATGTAGACTAAAAGACGGTTTGGAAGAAAATTCCACCTAAAATCCTCCAATGTAGACCTAAAAGGTGAGTTTAATGATATATTCCACTTAAAATTCACTACTGTAGACCTTGGAGGTTGGTCTGATGGTATATTCCACCCAACATTCTTGAACATAAACTTAAAAAGTTCAATCAAAGGAATATTCCACCTAAAATCCTTCAATGTACACCAAAAAATCTTGGCGTAAAGGCGTATTCCACCTTAAATGTAGACCTAAAGGATGGTTTGGAGTAATATTCTACTCTAAAATCTTCCAATGTAGACCTAAAAGGTTGATCTGATGGCATATTCTACCCAACATCTTGGAACATTTACCTAAAAGGTTGGTTTAATGGTATATTCCCAGAAGAACCCTTGAACATTGGGCTTAATGGTATATTCCACCCAAAATACTTGTACATATACCAAGAAGTCAGTGTAAAGGAAATGTAGACCTAAAAGGATTGTTTAAAGGAATATTTAAACTGTTATTTTCTTTATTTAATAATCTGTTATCAGTCAGAACCCTGACAAACTTATTTTCATCAGTTTTTTTAGTGGAAGTTACAAATAAAGCAACTCTTCATTGTATAAAGACAGTGTTGGTCTACTAATTATACCTGGGAGTGGATAATCTGGAGTGAATGTGTTTATTTTTTTTTTTAAGTATTATTTATTTTATTATTTTGTTTACTTATTTTTTGTTTGTTTTGATTTCTCCTCTGTTTTTTTGATGCAATGGGGAGATTTGACTGCTGTTTTAAAAGCAGTAACTTGATTATATTGGTTATATATCTTCTGTCTGCTTTAATCTGAACCTTTGGACTCAATCGAGTTATTTCGTCATCTGATCCAGAGCTTCAGCAGTCCAGTAAAGCTCAGTTCAGTGTTTTTAACCCTCCTGATCACTGCATTCACACTTCATAAAGACTACAAACCAGCCGGCGCCACAGCAGCTTCAATCTGAACCAATCAGACTTTTTTTTTTCAAACCAAAGAGAGCTAATTAAGCAGAATAAGTCCATTAGGATATATTTACTCCCTCTTTTGTGTTGTTCTCTTTGAAAGGCTCGCCGGGCCGTAATAAGAGCTTCATTACCGACTGTTTGATAAAGAAATCAAAGGATGAGAACAGAGGAGAGCAACGGTTTCACTTAGTGCTCATTTCCCAGCGTATGGTTTCATCCATGCAATAAACACAGCAGGGCAGCTCTAATAGATATTTTATAATGCGATGCCGGAGCTTTTGAAGGAGGATTCAGTGTGTCGACGGCAAAACCTTTCATTCAAACAACAGGATGGAGGAGATTCTGGGTTCAACGGTAATAATATCACTTCATGACAGTGGTTTGGGGCGACTTTAACAACTGGAATTCTGCACAAACGTCAATATTCAATTACTGGAATCAGTGAGTTCCACAGTATAAATCCTGTGAACTTCATACAGTTTATGGGCATTTTTTGCTCCTGGGGGCTCATTTTTCACTACAATATAAACTTCTGCACCTTTATGGAAACAACACAACTATAGATAGAAGTAGAGAAACATGTTGTTTGTTTTTTTTTTTTGCAGAAGCATACCGTTGTAATGCCAGAAATTTTTTAAAAAGAAGGAATAAAAGTAGCATTTCTTAGATTCAAAATTGAAAAACACCTGGAATCAACACTTGGAATATTTTCCAAGTTCCTACAACTGTCACTAATACTGAAAAAGATGATGGCTTTACATACATAGATTTTAATACTTGCATTTAATCATCTTTTTCGAGTGTAAACACAGCCTGCAGTTCAGCAGAAAAGTCCCTGAATTATTTCCTACGACTGGTTGCAGTTAAATCACTCACTGCTTCAAGGTTGCGACAGAATTTTTTGCTTTTTTCAGAATCTCATGCAAATTGTTTAATCATTGATGATTTAAGAAAAAAAATAAAGCATGCGGAATAAAGTGGTTTTAAAGAAATACGAAGATTTTAAGCTTACCGATGGAAGAGCGATTCAGAAAACTCTGATGACAGCGACTAAATGGAAAGCCCGGATCAGTGAAACCAGGGCCTCTTCCTGGAGCCAGGTGTGGGGGAGGAGCTTGCCAGAGAGCACCTGGTGGCCGAGCCTCGGCCTCCAGTAGGCCCCCCACTCACTGGGCAGGAAACTGAGGTCAGGTGCTATGCCCACCGGGCAGTAGGCAGGAAGGGGCATCTAAGCCACCGCCCCCTGGTGGCTTAGACGAGCTGAGGGGACGTGGAACGTCACCTCGCTGGCGGAACCGAACAGCAGTTCAGAGCATTGTCATGAACTGAACCAATTTCAGAGCAAAGTGAGGCCTTCAACCAGCATTAATGCAGCGTCTCCTATGAAGGGAAGGTGATTGTATATACTGCCTGACAGACGCACAGGCCCACAGTTCTTGTATATATTTCATTTAAGAATACCGTTGACGTGTGAGGGCTCGTATCTGACGGCTGATGTCATTTTTCCATTAGGAAGTGAAGGCTGAGAAGTTACAGCTGCTCGTGTTAACACTCTAATGCTTTCTGTGTTGAAATACAAGACCAGGGGTGTAACTGAGAGGCTGTCCACATACTTCTTGTCTGGTTTTCTAAAAAGACTGCTGCTGCTGTTGTCATATGTTCTCTTCAGTGTAACGCTGAGGGAATACAGCCGTGTTTGAAGGGTATAAAGTGTCCACGACTTATCAGGGGACAAATATTTGTGCCGGTGGACCAGATGTGTCCTCCAGGCTGCTGCTTGCTCACCAGACGTCCTCCTTCCCTGAACCTGGTTCTGCTGCACTTTTTCTTCCCACCGTCCCCAAAAAGCTGCTCTAAAGGAATCTCAGGATTTCTGTCTAGAATATAGCAGAGGATTCACCTCACTATGTGAAGTGCCTTGTTAATTTGCAAGATCTTTTTTGATGAAAATCTACTTTTTTACCTTGTGAACATGTCCATATGGTGGTTTTACATGCTGGAAGACACATATTTTGTTTCTTTTTTGGTCATTATCAGTCTGTTTTGTGGTAATTTTGTGCATTTTTGAGGTCATTTTGTACATTTTTGTGGTAATTTTGCGTCTGTTTGTGGTAATTTTAGGTGTTTTTGTGGTCATTTTGCAATTTTTTTGTAGCCCTTTTGTGTGTCTCTCATCATTTTGTGTCTTTATATGATAATTATCTGTCTCAGTGAGGCATTTTGTGTTTTTCTGTGGTCATTTTATGTATTTTTTTGTCACTTTGTGCGTTTTGTGGTCATGTTGTGTCTTTTTGTGGTTTTGTGTGTCTTTGTGCTTATTTGGGGAGTTTTTTTTGTCATTTTCAGACTGTTTTGTGGGCATTTTAGGTCTTTTTGTGATCATTTTGCCCCCCTTTGTGGCTGTTTTCAGTCTGTTTGTGGTAACTATAAGTGTTTTGTGATCATTTTGTGTCTCTCTGTGGTCATTTTTGGTCATTATCAGTCTGTTTGTGGTCGTTTTGTCTGTTTTTATGATAATTTTGTGTCTCATTGAGTCATTTTGTGTTTTTCTGTGGTCCTTTGTGTTATTTTAAAGCACAAAATAACAAATTGTATCTATGTCTGAGAAATCACTTACAACTAAGTTCCCCATTACAAAAACACCTCTCCAGGAAGTGTGTTAATTCCAGATCACATGACCTGCTCCACATGATGTCATTTCCTCCTGAAAAACAGACTGGCCAGACTCCAAGGCTTTCTGAGCTATTTAATATAAAGTAGTCAACAGGTTTACTACAATATCTTTAGAAATAACTTTCACTTTTTAATTTTACTCAATTATTATTGTATGTAAAATATTTAGAAGACTCTTTCTCTAAAAATGCCATGTGGCGTTTGTTCACAGGTGGCCTTGTTGATTTTAGGGCTGAAAACAGCAAAAATGTCAACTATGATACAAAAAGTCCCACAATTATATATTGACCCATATGTTTGCTAAACACCTGAAACATTTGTGGTTTAAGCTACAGAAATGAAAAAATATCAGATAAATGTACAATGAAAATAAACATTAGCTATAGTCTTTTGTAAAATATTTCGAAATTGGCACCATCTCAACCAACTAGCAACAGTAAAATCCTCAATATTTTAGCTTTTATTAGGTACACTTCCCTGATTAATAGCCATAGACTCATAGCTGAACTAACCACAGCTGGTTACATTTCTGCTTTCATGTCTCAGCAGAAACGTAGAAAGAAGAGAACAGCCAACAGAGGTGGAAAGGTGGAGAGGAAGAAGTGAGAGCAGAGAGACAGAGCTGAACAGAGAAAGAGAAGTTTATTACAGGTAAGATACAGATGAGAGCAGAGGCCTGAAACTGTCCAAACACATACAAACACACACAGCTTAACCTGGGCTCGTTGGTAGAAAAGACGTGTTTAATTTGTGCTAATCTGAAACCTTATCACAAAACAAACTGAACTCAAGTAGAAAATTTACAGCAATCCTTCTATAAGGGGGGGAATCCAAAAATAAAACTTTGCCAGTAAGAACGAGAGAATGAGTGAAAAATAAAAACCCCACTTTAGAGATGAGCTCAGCTGAAACAGTGACCCGGCGTTCTGAGCATCAGACGAACGCCTCTTTTTCAAAGTAATTAACAAAATAATCTGTTTTTTGTTGTATTTTTTTTTTTACAGGTTTACAACACAAGATCAGCAAACAGTACCAATAAAAGAATCTGTTTAAAGACACAAAGGAATCAACAGTAAAATCAGATCACAGACTAAAGGCACATGTACTTTGGTCCCATCAGGTCTCCTTCAAATCAGAGACCAGGACCAGAATCACATGTTGAAACCTTGTTTAAACAGACAGCATTAGCATGCATCCTGTGTATGAGTTCACCCACTCACAGCTGGCGTCCAAACGACCGGGATGGGATTTAAACAGGAAATTCCAGATGGCTCTATTCTTCATGGAAAGCTCCACCTTCGGAGCCTCAATATTATTATTACGGATTAATGTCGATACATTCCATTTTGTGCTGTACAGGACGTTGCAAGGATATTCAACAGTCCTCAACAAGCATCATGAGCCTCGAATGATGACTCTCATTCCCACGGAGCCTTTTAACATCAAATACACATGATGGGATGTTAATTAAATGGGCCTCGCGTAGGAAAAGCTTCCAAATGATTGTTCAGTAATGGGAACAACAGCAAAAAAGTACATCTGTTAAGAAGGAAACTTCTCAAAATTGTAAAATTGCAACACACTGCTCTAAGATTCATTTCTCTATTCACTTTGAGGACATCAAAGTTCAGTTACATCTGGTGTTTAAACTACATCAAAAGTCCTCCTGAGTGGCGCAGCAACATTTTTAAAACTGCAACTTGTTTACGTGGAGGTTGCTAATAAAAAAATAAACCTGCAAAGTAATAAACTGGTGCTCCTGGTCATTTTTACATTGCAGTGGACATTTTAAGTGGTTGCAGCGTCTTGTTTTTTTTTCAAATTGCAGCAAACTGAACAAATGAACAGGGTGAAATGTGAAGGAGTGAACCAAACACGAAGGAGGTGTGTGAAGAACTTAACAGCCCAAAATAAATCTTCACATAATGCAAAAGAAAAGAGGAGTCATTAGAAAGCGGTGGCAAAATAACTATATAACCAACGGTAGCTCGAGGTTAGAAATAAGAATTGCTGGGTAAGTGGTTCAAGAAGCAACGCAACGTACAAAAATTAAAAAAAAACTCAAACCTCAAATGAAAATCCAAGCAGTTAAAATGAAAAACTACAAGTCTTTTAAAGAATATCTTAACACCAGAGCAGGTTTTGAGTCTTTTTCACCTGGAACCACATCCAGCAGCGACGTCACAACGCACCGGCACACCCCGGAGAACCACTGGAGGAAAACTAAAACAACAAGGCGCCGCCTCGGGGCTCTTTTAGATGTTGAACTGGTCAAAGCAGAACCGCCTTCGGACTGGGACTGAGGTCATTACTGCTTCTACTGCTCAAGAAAAAAAATTACTTTGTGGAGTTTGAGTTTTCTCAGTACTTAAACTGAAAACTATTCACAGAAAATACTGAAAAAAGGACAAATGGTAGTGACTTCTATGCACGCCGTAGAGCTTAACATTTAGGAGCTGGTGTGACGGTTAGATGGTAGATTTGGAAAAGGAAACTTTCAGATGGTGATTCCCTCCCATGTCATAGTTGTGAAGATCCATCAGAGCCTGAATAGCTTCTTCTACTGATGACATCTGGATCAAAGCCATTTTACGGTCCCTGATGAGGAGAGAAAACCAATTCAAAGAGCTGAATATTACAGGAAGTAACCACAAAAATACAATTCTTGCTTACTGTGACATAGTACAGAAGACTGTGAGTGTATTTTGTGAGACCGTGATCTTATTATTGGATCAGTGCATCCAGACCCTTTGAAGTTCCCATATTATGTGTTTCAGCTCATCATAAAACCTTTTCGTTCTCATCCATTGACACACAAATCTCCACAGTGACGGCACAAAAGCAGGTTTTGGGAATTTTTGTAATTTTATCAAGAATAAAAGACTAAAATGTCCCATTTACCCTAGTATTTAGAGGTTTCACTTCGTACTTCAAAGCACCTTGGGTAGCTATAACAGCCCAAAGTCTCCAACTGTCCAACAAGCCCGGTGCTCTGCTGTTTTCAGGTCTTTTGGCTTCAGGATTGAACTGAGCCAACTGAGTATTGTAACAATAAATACAGAAATAAGGCATTTCAGTCTCTTCCAAAAGCCTGCTTTTGCTTTGTCATCGTTAATTTTTGCGTGAGAATTACTAAAAAAAACATAAAATCAATCATTTTGAAATGATACTGAAACTAAATGTGAAAAGCTTGAGAGGGTCTGAGTGCATTGTTCTATCTACGCAGAAAGTCTCATGACAGAAATTGCGTGCCACAGAAAGTTTCACATAAAAGAGCTCTTTACTGGAAGAACTTGAAGGCCTTGACGGTTCCTCCACTGTTAGAGAACAAAAGACGTAGATCTTCCTCCCCAACTCCGTCCCTGGACACGCAAAGACAAACTTTAAATGTGTTGAAACAAACAAGCAGGGAGCACAAGAGATCATAAAAACAGTGTGATTATAGAAGTATACTGGTTCTACTACCGGATGTTGGAGAGGTGAAGCGTTGCTGAGGGAGGAAAGATGTTCTGGAAGTTTTTGGATCCTGGCTTCTTAAAGCGATGGAGCGGTGAGCCAGAAAAATCTGTCCAACAAAAACAAAATATTGACACAATCCACACTAACTGTATTTGGGGGCTCTGCTAGTATATCTTTGTAGAATTTACAGTAAAAAAATACACAAAATGTATTTATCTTTTAACACAAAAGAAAACCTAGAAGCTAGATCATGAGACCATGAAAATATGACCAAGAAATACACAGGTTTGTGACAACAACAGTCAATAAAAGACACAAAAATCATAAAAAAGGCTCATGTGTCTCCTTCAAGGTATAATAAGCAACTTTAAAGCTATTAACCAGCAGCCTTCCGGGACGCAGGCATCATCTCACCTTTAGTTAGTAGCTGGTCATCCAGTCCTTCTCTGGGCAAAGCCACAGTCTGATGCTTGGACAGCGTCACTCTCATCACTTTACCAAACACCTTTTGACCATTCAGATGACTCATAGCTACACGTGAGAAACACAGAAAACATGAGCAGGTTAGAAGTTTAAAAGCCTGACATTTCCTCATTTTCTGACTATTTCCATCACATTGTTCTGGTGTCATAAATTCACTGTAAAGGGACTAATGCAGTGGTTTTAAAGATCTTGGGTTCATTCTCAAGAGATACAAGTATAAAAATATTTTTTTGCTTTTTCAGTTTGTCAGTTTCCATGCATTTCTTGACTGCTCTTCACTGTGAGATATCTTTCAAATTATTTTGGGAAACATAAGTTTTGTAAAACACAGGGGGTCCTCGGTTTACGACGTTCTCGACATACGGAATTTTGTCGTTGCGTTGGAATTAGTTAGGTGGAACTAGTTGGTGAGTAGAGCGGATGAATACGTTGTTATGTGGCGCTAGGGTAGGTACGTCTGAACATCTCTGCAAAACTGCTGCACCAGTCTCAACATTGATTGGAAGAAGACTAATGCTGCTATTTTCCTGCCCTTGTCGAGTAGCAGCCTTCTCCTCTCTAACATAACTTTTCATGTGGTTGATGGCAAACATAACAAAACGTCCACTTCCCCCCCCTACATGCTCGTGGAATCACAGTTGTGTCCTATTATTTGTTGTTTTGGTGCACTTGAAGTTAATGTCTGTTGGATTTTCGGTTGCAATGGAAACAGAAAGACTGAAACTGCTAATTATGTGTCTGTTACTGTAAATGTTCACACTACCTCGTGTCTGCCCAGAGTTCCTGCAGTGGAAAACTGCCTCTTGAAAGCTTATAAAACTCACCGAGCTGAGCCTGGTTGCCATCAGACAGCTGGATCAGAGCGCTGTCCTTTTTGTTGTAGAGGATCTTCACCCTCTGGACATCGCCGTAGACACCTGAAGGTAAAGGCAGACAGAGAGAGCAAGAGCGAGAGCAAGAAGGAGAGCAGGGTGGAGGAGAAGATAAGAAGAGAACAGACAGAGCAGGAGAGATGGAGCCGACGAAGATAAAAAAGAAGAGGTGTGAAGGATGGAAGGAATAAAGTTAGTGCTAGAAAGACAAATGAAAAGAAAAGATGGACTCTTCCCATTTGACTTCCACTAGAACTTCAATCAAATGCTTCTGTGTAACTGAGTAGTTTTATGTTGCGGCTGTCAACCAGAGAGAAAACCTCATCTGGGCTGTAACACTGACACACAGCTGAAACTGACTGACCAGTTAATGTTTAGTCTGAGCAGTGAGTGCAGGATTCAGAAACGGACAGTGAAGGAAAAAGACTTTACCAAACACCTTTACTAAAGTAGACATACACTAACCTGACACAGAAAACACTGCATGGCTAGTTGACAGTCTAATGTGGCCTTTATGATGTCTGTTTTTTTGTTTTGGTGAATGCGTGGCAGGTAATCCCAACTGCAAAGTTGTGGAATAGAAAGCAAAGGCGTCCTATGCACTTGATTAACACAAAATCTAGAGGAAAAAAAAGGCAAAAGGAAGATAAGAAGAGCTAGAATGAGTCTTGGTGAGTACACTGGACTGTCGTGATCAACTTAGCCATGAACGTGGTGAGAACATAAACACTAAAATAAACCTGGTAGTCAAGAGAAACCTGCAGGAATGTAATGGTTTTATTGCTCTCTGCTAATAAACATTAGGACAGGGGAGGTTTGATTGCATTTGAGTTTAGAAACGCAGGTATTTAGTCAGCAGAGCACCTGATCCTGACAGGAACCCATCCCTTTCCCAACCTTGTTTCTTTCCTTTCAAAAAATAGGATCCTATTTGTTTTTGTTCTGAATGCTGTGCTAATTAATGCGACTGAAAACTGCAGCTGCTTTACATAAAAATATTTTTAGCTGCGGCATTCATCGTGAGGCAGCTGCAGGAGGCCACATCTGTTCTCCACATCTGCTGTTCACCTAAAATCAGTCAAACTCTAAATCTGAGGGATTCACGCCAAATCTTCACGGGCAGATCAGTTGAATATTTAAGTGGTAGGTTCATAATTTTTCCAAGTCTGCCTTTAAACAATAGTCAGGAGTAGGTCCTGTTGTTCATACTAGGAATTAAATAATCCCAATTCCAATGTAAGAGATGGGAGACAAAATGCACAAAATTGTCTTTGTCTTAATTAATAAATGCTGAAGTGTATCTGAAGCTGATATTACACTTCAGAAGATAACCAAATTAAGTGGATTCCTTCCTCATTTTTGTGTTACTGTCCATGCACCATGAAAATATTCTCTGGGTAAACAAAAAGCAGCACTAAAAAGGTTGCAGCTCTGGAAGAAACCCTTTTAATTTGTTAAACCAAGGGTCCTCAAGGCTCACAATGACTTCAGAGACATTTTAGAATATTGTGAGGCAGTGATCTCTTAACCCTCACGTCGTCCTGCGGGTCACAACTGACCCGTTTCAAAGTTTGACAATGTGGAAAAAAATATATTTTCACAGTGAAACTTCTGATGTCCACATTTTCAACAATTTGGGGAAATCTTCGAACATTTTTTGGTGGAAAAAAAGAAATGTTGAAAATGTTTCTTAAGAACATTCACAGAAAAAATCAACCAAAATCCAGCGAATTTCACGTTTTTACATACAGATGTGCAGCTTGAAACCACAAATTGCAGTTTGGTTAAACTTATTATATTAACAAAGGCTTCTATTGGAGAGAAATCTTGTGTGATGCGATTTTAACTGAAAGCCAATTGTAACTGTGGATCAGGTTTATTTAGAGTTCTGACAACACATGAATGATTTTGGTGTCTTTGTTCTCATCAGTTAAGCGCTAAGTCGACCAAACGGACAATCTCTCAGACTCACTGTTCTTTTAATATAGAGACAGAAGCGGGTCTTAACTCTGCCATGTACAATACGATAGAAGAAAGCTTGGAAATACAGAAAGATACAGAAGAATAAGAGTGCCCACGACATCACTGAAGAAAGTGAACAAAACTGGATTAACAGAGAGAGATATACAGATAGAATAGTAGAGGTTGAACATACCGAAGAGGGTAAAGAGACTTTGAGGCGTGACCATCTTTAGAGAGAGAGACCGCAGAGCAGAGGACAGGAAGAGGAGGAGCAGAGGAGGAGGAAGAGGAGAGACGAAGGTAGAGATCAGACCGCCCAGCGTTGGACGAGGGGGGAGGTGGTGGTTTCCATGATGATGAGGGGTGGAGCAAAGATGGATGGCATGAAGGGGGGGAGGTTTGGGAAGGGAGTCAAAACGGCAAAGCCAAAGTTGTGTTTAAACCGGATTAAGAAAAGTAAGTAGAGGAAAAGGAGGCAAAAAAAAAAATTGGGGCACATGGAAAGGAGGGGAGGGTTTTAGGAGAAGTGTGCGACATTAAAGGATGTTTGACCATAAGGGGGATCGAATGGAGAGAAAATAAATGTGTGAAGGGAGGAGCAGAGGAGGGAAGAAAGGAGGCGGGGGAAGGGAGAAAGGAGGAGAGGAGGACAAAAACCAAAGCAGAGGTCAGTAAACAGAGCATCAGTGGAACATCAACGGAGTCTGAATGACTGCTGGTTCGATTCAAAAAAACACTCACACACGCTAAAAAGGCGATTATTCCAGCTTTGTTAACGCACATTCACACAAACATTCCCTGTTGGATGCATTTCACAGTGAGGAACAGAAAGGATGGGAGGAAGGTAGAAAATAAAACATCAACAAAATGTAAACTGTGGATGAAAAAGTGAGCGGCAGGAGATACCAAACCAAAAAGGCGGGGGCAGTACCATGAAGCAGATGGCTGGAGGTATCAGATGCCAGAAGGACTTCTGTCTGTGACTGGCAGATCGGACAGGTGTAGAGGAACTACACACAAGCAATGCAACTTCAAATTGACCACCTTAATGCGAAAAGATGACTCAGGCCTTTCTGACCTACAAAAACTGAACAATGTGAAATATTTACCTTGTACTTGACCAGGCCAGGAACACATTAACTAAGATAACAGTTTTCTGTTGTGAGCTTCGGTAGAAAGCCACTGGACTTCTCTTTAAGGTTCCTGAAGACACTTCACTGTGCGTTACCCTTTCACTGTACATAGAGAACCCAAATAAGAAGTCCAGTTGCTTCCTCTTTGGACTAGAATGACGTCGATGATTAAGGATCTACACCAGGGGTGTCCAACATGCGGCCCGCGGGCCAAAACTGGCCCTCTCGAGCGTCCAATCCGGCCCTCAAAGTGTAAAAATTACAAAGAAGACATTAACTGTAAATTGTAAAACGATAAATTTAAAATAATTTCTAGATAAGTTGTTTTGATCATTAAGTAAAATACTGTTCTTTTGTCATTTTGGGTCTAATTTTTGTAACAGTTTGTCTTGTTTTTGTTGTTTTTTTGTCTGACTTTTGTTGTTTGTCTCACGTTTTTGTCTCATTTGTGTTTTTTGTCTTGTTTTTGTCATTTTGTGTTTTGCTTTGTTCGATGTTTTGTATCGTTTTTGTCGTGTTTATTATGTCTCATTTGTGTTGCTAGTCTATTTTTTTGTTGTTTTGTTTCTCGCTTTTATCATTTTTGGTCTTGTTTGTGTCATTTGTGTAATTTTTTTGCCTCGTTTTTGTCGTTTGTCAATTTTTTTGTCGCTTTGTAACTTTTTTGTCAAATTTTTTGTCTCATTTTTGTTTTGTTTCTGGTTTTTGTCATTTTGCATCTGATTTTTGTAATATTTTGTCTTGTCTTATCATTCAGTTCCAGATACCTGTGACTAAACGTTTTGTTGCTTTGTAGATAAACTGTGATCTGGAAGTTGAAATGTGTAAATGATAAACTGAGGCATAATATTGCTGAAATTTTGCTCATTTTTCTTCAGAAATTTCAGGTTGTTCATGATGTTTTGTAAAAAAAAAAAAAAAAGTTCCTTAAATGTGAACATCTTTAGAATTTACTTTTTTGCACAAAGGAAATATTTGGAGTTGTGGTTATTTATAGGTTATCATGCTGTAATTTTACTGTTTCGGCCCACTTGAGATCAAACTGGGCTGAATGTGGCTCATGAGCTAAAAGCATCCTTGATCTACACAGATAATTTTCTCTTGTCCAGCTCAGTTGTAGCTGTAAAGGACCGGATATCACACGAATTTGGTGGCTCTTGGTCTCAATCCACTACTCGGACAAACTGGAATTCAAAGTTCATTAAAGAAAATTCTGCGTTTGGGATTTCTAAACAGAATAAAATATTTAAAGACTAAAATCTGGTCATACGAGTTACACTGCCGGCTCAATGACACTTTAAAGAAGAGATGAGCGAATGCCTGAAATCCTCCCTTGGATTCAACCCTCACAACATGAACTGAGCATACTCCCACAATAGGCGGGAGATGCCGCTCTCGAGTTGATCGGTCACCAGAGCGAACTGTGTGCTGTTATGAAACGGTCAGGATGCAGGTCTTACAGCAAAACTTTAGAAGAAGGGGGCAGAAGTGTGAAAACCACCACTCCACTATGGAGTCTCTCCCAGCAGGGGGAGGGACAAAGACAGACAGAGAGAGAGGGGATTTGGTAGAGAGATGGGACACAGAAAAAGATAACAGATACTGTAGATATAGAGATACAGATGACAGAGTAGGTGCACATTTACTGTCAGAAAATAAACACAAATTTCACAGGTAATAATATAGAAGTATGGCGTGCTCATTAGAGAGAAAACCACAAGATCTGATAGACCGATATAATGTGGTCAAACAATAAAGTTTAGGACCTGTGGCAGGTCATGGAGAACAAAAGTCAGCCTGGAGAATCTACACACGTACACACACGTACACACACACACACACACACACACACACACACACACACACACACACACACACACACACGCGCGCACACACACACACACAGACACACGCGCACACACACACACACACACACACACACACAGACACATAGACAGACACACACACACACACACACACACACACAGACACATAGACGACACACACACACACACACACACACACACACACACACACACACACACACACGAGATAAAGGGTTAATGAACACGTTTAGATTTGTTTTGTGAAGTTCAACCTGATACAGTTCCTCACAGCGATCCGAATCTGATGATGTCCTTCAAAACAAGATCTGACCAGGAGGCAAATATTCAGTTCTTACCATATTTCCCTGTGGAAGTTTCCATTTCAGTACAATGCACACATACACTCTGAAGGGGAGTGATTTGTCCTGTGTGGATTTTCTAGAACACGGAACTTACACAAATAAAGATTTACTCATGAGAAGAAGCAGTTTCAGCACACAGTCACCAGATTACACCTATGAATTCTATATTTAAGATATTTTAATAGTATTTAATTTTAAAGAACAATATGTGTGCTTTAAGGTAAGACACTCTCCTTGATCACCCTGTGATTTAAATCCATCTTAACTGGACTAGGTCAATACATAATTGAGGGACTTGGGATATATCTTGCATAAATTTTTATTAAAAGTAAAAAAAAAATAGTGTTTTTTGTGTTCATTATGATCATGTTTTTACAAATTCCCCATTACAAAAACACCTCTCCAGGAAGTGTGTTAATTCCAGATCACATGACCTGCTCCACATGATGTCATTTCCTCCTGAAGAAAACACTGGCCAGACTCCAAGGCTTTTGACTTATTTAATATAAAGTAGTGTGTGAGTCAAGTGTGGATTTATCTCATGTCAAAAGGTTTACTATAATATCTTTATAAATAACTTTCAATTTCAATTTTACTTAACTGCATATATAACATTTAGAAGAATCTTTCTCTAAAAATACCATGTGGTGTTTGGTTATAGGTGGCCATGTTGATTTTAGGCCTGAAAACAGCAAAAATGTCAACTATGATACAAAAAGTCCCACAATTACATATTGACCCATTACAGACTTCACAGAGATGGAAGATGCATGAAAACTCATGCAGTAAAGTGGGCTTAGCACACATACAATCACTCACTCCCAAGAATTCACACTTTCAACTCAGAGGAATCATTCAGCAGCGTCCCAGATCTGAAATGAGTCGTTTAAAGGTGAGCCTGGGAATGTTTGTTCACAGCTAAACTATGCTTTTGGTTAGTGTACCTCTTCATTTAGGTTGGATGCCAGCAGGACCCCGGACACTCCGGACCCGGACAGAGCAACACGACCTGCAGCTGCTGCCGCCGCTGCTGCAGCGCTCAGAGGACTGATGGCTCCTGGAAAGCACAGCTCAGAATCACACAAAGCAGAAAACTAGACAAGCGTACAACTACAACACTAGAAATGCTAACACATTACCTCACTGCATTAACTTGTGCCAAGACTCTACAATGGATTAATTTATTTCTAAATGAGAGAAATATTTCCAGCAGAAATGCAATACATACATAAGAACATAAGAATACATGCACAGAAATCAGAATGGAATAAAGCCTTAACCAAATCAGGGGTGGGAATGGATGGCAAAAGCCATTTAAGTTAGTTAATCTTCAAGCTAGACAGCTGATGAGCTTTTCACCATCACTGATAACAAACGTTATTTACACATTGATATGGAAGACTTCATTACTTCCATTAAGATGCACAGTAACTCTGATCAGGATGCAGCCATAGAAAGAAAGCAGAGTGACATGAGGGGAGTGATCAAACTGTCACACAGCCATGCATGGAAAAGTGATCCAGCAACAGTCAATATTATTCTCATCAACAATCTCCTCCCATTCAACTCACAGGGACAGTTCCATCGATACAGGTTCACACAAGAGCTTTCCTTTTAAAAACGTCATGAATGAAAGCAAGCATGGACAAGTGATGGGCTGGAGGACTACTATTTCTTTAAAAACACTATTATAAATACACTGTATTCAAAATAGTAAAGCTATTCATTTAGAAACCACTGAATCATGCTACATTAACATAAAATTAAAGATCTGAAGCACACAACAGCGTCTTAATGATTATGAATTAAACAATACTTCTAAAACAGCAGATCTAAATCTGTTGTACTTTAAGTGGCACTACACACACAAAAGTAAACTTATTCTCCCTCAACAGATGCCTTTTCCAACTAAAATGTGTAATCTGTTTAAGCTGAACAATTGTAGTTTAAACTAAGGTTCAACTAATACAGGATTGTGAAAGAGCTGTACAGACATTAAATAGAAACATTTGATCCAAATAGCTCATTATAATTTATTCAGGCTCAAGACTTTCAGCAAACAAGCAGGAAAAAAGCATTCAGTGTGCTTACAAAAGGATGGAAATGACCAATTAATTATCAACCTTAAGATGAGTATTTGCCCCATGCCCTGATTTAACTGTGAAATCCACCAGCCACTGAGGATGTTGAGAGAAAACCCGTTCCCCAGTCCTGACACTTTCAGACAAGCACAGCAGGACATGACAAGAGACAGAAAATAACAAGGTGATGGAAAATCAAACTAAGAATAAAGAAAAGATAGGTACCTCCACCCTGCGAGAGGGAGAGAGAAGATGAGTAACCTCCTCCACTAGAGTAGGAAGCTAGCGCTCCAGATGGGGTACCTACAAGACAATGACAACTAGATTTACACCACAAAATATTGATCTAACACCAAATAACATAATCCCCCCCCCAACAATTCTAATAGCATTTTCCCATAACGAATACTGTCGTCAACATGTAAATAGTCATTTAAAAATACAAACATGGAATTCAGTTCAGGAAATGATCTGGTTTCTTAGCAGATTATACAGTGATATAAGGTTAAATTGTGCTAAGATGTCAAAATGAAGATGTATTTGCTAAATGAATTGTTTAATAAAAAGCAAACTAAAACAACTACACCCAACATCTTAACATATGAGCTTCAGATGGAGATAAAACATCTAAAAATACATGTACTTTTTATTAGAGGAAGCAATGCAACACGGTCTGGTTCACAAGGAGCAGTGATGATTCTAAACCAGCGGACCTGAACTGTTTTGATGATTTCAAAACCAGTGTAGAAGCTGGCCAAATTTGCCGATACTGTCTCCCTTGTTAATCCTAATTATTCTAACTCACCTCACTCATTTAGAAAGATAATTTAATCCTAGTAGCGTTCAAAGTGCAGCTTGACAGAATCAAAGTATGAACGGCAGCCTCAAAACAACGAATCAACCTGAGCTGATGCTAATCAGTGCTGGAGATGGGAAAAAACTCCACAATATAGAAGTATATCTTTTTAAAAAATTTGTAATTTTGAGTAACTTTATCAGTATATAAACAAAGAGTTATTTAAAACTCATAACAGATTCACTGCAACGTTCTGGGTGGAACATTCCAGTTAGTTTTGTCTGAGTTTATCCCTGCAGTTCACTAGAAACCTGTCAACTGATGCTGAACACAAACAGGGAAAAGGATGCCATGAGAACTGGCACCAAACTGATGGCAAAATTCTGATAACGGGATGGCATTCGTTTTTCTGTGGTACTGCGAGTGCTGACAGTGTTGCTATTGGAGACACGAAACAGCAACAACACGTGAAACAGGTCTGCTGCAGCTTGTGGAAAATATTTCAGATATTTTGTGCTCGAGTCGAATGAACAGGGACGAATTATAGACGACCCGAAGCTAGCATGAAAACGCTGTTGTGGATCACTTGGTAGGAAAAATCTTAATCTGCCTCAGTGAAATAAATTTTATTGTGGTTTATGGGTGCTTTCACACTAGCAGACCCACTAAAGTCACATCCTTAGGGAAAAAGACTCATGAATATGTTGGTTTGAACACATGGACGTTATAGATGAGTGGGTGAATAAATAGAGGAGTAGTTTCACATTACAGAGAACTTATTCCCACAACCAGCTATTTAATCTGCCCTAATTAGTGTAATGTTACACAATTGTATTATGCAACAACCAGCTATGCCTCTTATCAGTAAGCAGTTCATTGGAAGCAGTAACTTCCTGCCTACTGTATTAACCAAACGCTAAGAAAACAACTGAGAGAAAGCAGCAAAAAGATTTAACTCCTTTCAGATCAAAGGTTCCCCTCTGTGTTACTTTTGCTCTACTACAGCTCAGCAACAAATTACAGAAATAGAAAAACTTTGGACGATGCACAGTTGGTTTTACTAACTCAGACTGAGCTGCAGATTCCCTCTGGAATACATTCTTACATGGAAAAAGGACTGAGGATTTTGTGCGCCATCATTTACACTGACAGCCTATTAGGAAGCTCTGAGCTCTTAATCTAGACTTCCTAATGGTACGACAGCCCCTCTTTGTATCACATTAGCAGCTGTGGGGGGAACCCAGCGGTAATGGGGAGGTTATTTATAAGCTGCTAAACTGGACGACTCACATGCCACCGCCCACCTGAAATAGAAGATTCCTGTCACCATGGATACTGATGGATGCTTTACTGACCTAGTGGTTGTGTTACATTACGTTTCCCCCGCCACAAAAAAGACAAAAACATTATTATATCGATGAACAAATTTGTTCACATAAGTGTCCCGTCCTACTACACATGAGGGCTCCAAGTTTCCACAGATACTTCTTTTAAATGTCTATCGAACCTTCATTTTCTCAGGGGGATATCAGACCCAAGGGCTGACAGAACTGCATATTGAAAGCAAGACTCGGCGTCAATGGTGTCATTTTATTTTTTTAATGGATAAATTTCTAATATTCCAATAAGGAAACATACTTGTAAGCTAAAAGTGCAGGGATAGCTATGAGCATGTAGTGATGTGGTAAGAGCCTGAGACGTAAATAATGCATTGAATACATTTATACCGTTTACGGCTGCTGAATCAATAGTGTGACTGTTTAAATGTTTATTAGACTCTATGTGTGATCTGATAATAGCTGTCAGACATGCAAACAAATTAGAATGCATCACACTGTTATGTAATGTTAACAGATGAGCAGAGTTTCTTTTCATGATCCTATGCAGCAGATAAACAGTACTTCAGTCCTGTACGGAGACAGGTTGCCCATTTACACTGCAGTGATTGGAGTTTATGCACTCAACTAAAACATCTGGAAAATATCTCTGTTTGGTTATATTTTGATGTTCACCAGATTTTAACTAATACAAAACATGAAAAATAAGTAGTATTTGTGAGTGGAAGACTTTGGAGCTTTAACGTCTTGTAGTCTGGGTTGCTATTGTTACTTGAGTCCTTTTCTGACCATTTCTTTCCAATTTCATGTGCCATTTTAGCAGAGCCAGAGTAGCAAGTCCATTAACCCTCCTGTTGTCCTCATTTACGGGCACCAAAAAATATTGTTTCCTTGCCTGAAAAAAAAAAAAAAGCAGGAAAAAAAATCCCAATTTCTGAAAATTTGCTAAATCTTCAGGAAGAAAATTCCAATAATTCCTTAAAAGTTTCCCTTAAAAGTTTTATTTTAAAAAAATCCCCCAAATTTGGCAAGAAAATTCTTGTAAATATTTTCAAAAAACAAGTAAAAATCTTCCAAAAAAAAAATCCTACAAATATCTAAAGTGATTCCATATATATTAGGAGTGTGACAATATCTCGATATGGCGATATATTGCGACATTTTGTCTCCAGATCGATTATCGATATGCTCCCCCCCAAGGATCGATACTTTTATTGAACATACGGCCGCTATAAACGGCTCTTTCAATGTTCATTGCTTATTGGGCAATTCCTTGGCGGTCCGCTTGGGGCGCTTCTCCGGGAGTGGCGGTGAAGTGGGCGGAAGTCGCCAGGCGAAGAAGATACCCATAGAGCGCTCAAAGGGAGAAAACATGGCGGCAACAAGCGAGAAACAGAAGTTGAAAGATGCACCGGCAGCTTACAAGTCAAAAATGTGGGTACATTTCGGATTTTACATTCAAGCGCTGGCGACATCATCAGTGTTCAGAGACGTATGTTCACTCCTGAACATGCTGAGCAGCTGCTCTTTCTCAAAAAAAAAAAACATGCACATCCCTGTGTAACATGGACATGTCCAGAAAGTGGATCAGTTTTGTAGAATTCTCAGTGTTTAAGTTCTAAAATCTGTGTGACGTTTAAAAATGCACTTTTTGAACTACATCGTTTCTCAAGATAAATCATTTTGATATTTGAACGTAAGCTTAAGCTGTTAAGTTTTGTTTTGTGGTATGTTCTCTCTAAATGTGCAGGTAGGTAGATGCCTTGCAGTGGATTTGCACTTGATCGCACTGTTACACAGAAATGGTGTCGCTGTTTAAAAAAGGAACAAATAGCTTTGTTGCTGAAATTTTGCACTACAATAGTGATTCTTTTAAGAAAGACACTCATTTGTTTACAAGAATATTGCAATAGAATAGTGTCACTGTTAAGAAGACACTTGTATTTGTTTACAGAAATGTTACACTGAAATATTCTGTTAAGGCACAAATTTTTGACAGATTGTGTCAGTGAAAGTGCAAAAAAATAAACACTTTATTTTTTTCATTTAAAAATACCTTGTTTTTGTCATTAATAGTTGTATTGTGGAGTATCTTAGATTGATTTCCTGCCTAATATATAGATAATCGCTGTATCGCCATATGGTGAGATAATCGTTATCGTGAACCTTGTATCGTGAATCGTATCGTATCGCAAGGTACCCAGAGGTTCCCACCCCTAATATATATCAGTAAAACTTGCAGTATTTTCTTTAAGAACATTCACATAAAAATCAACCAAAATCCAGCGAATTTCACTGGATTTTGTTTGATTTTTTTGTGAATGTTCTTAAGAGACATTTTCAACATTTCTTTTTTCCACCAAATGTTCAAAATTTCCCAAAAATGTTGAAAATGTGGACATCAGAAGTTTGACTGTGAAAATATATATAAGTTTTAGAAACAACAGCGTTATGACTGCGGTCGTGTATAGTTTTTCTGTGCTGTATATGTGTTCCCTTTGGTTTATATGATCCTATTGAATATGCAATAGGGCTGCGCTGTACCACCGCCGGGGTTGGTTGGGGCTACCGGAAAGGCCGCGATATAAAACCGCGATGACGTCGTCTCCGGGTCGGTAGGTCAGAGGGCGTAGCAATCCATCCTACCCTGCTTCCAACCAGCATACATCAGCACAACTCGTTTCATAGTAGTCTGTGATTCGGAGGATGTGTAATAGGAGTGAGCAGCCACTTTTTGGTTAACCGTTTTTTTTCTTGTTTAATTTAGGATAGGGAGGTAAGACCGTGTTTTTCTTTTACCAATTTTTGTTTATTCAGGCCAGTCTTTCTAAACAGATTAGTGGGGGTTTGTTTGTTATTTTGGTTTGGCTCACTCCAGATTTAATTACACATGACTTTTGTTTTGTTGAAACCACATCCTTTGTTTCCACCATTTATTGTAAATAAATACTTAACTTCAGTGAGAAAATGTGTGTTGTGGCTGCTTGGGACCAGTGGAAGGATGGCACTTTCATGTTACATTCAGTAACCCCTAGGCTGGGCGTGACAAACAGCTTTACTGTTTTCCAGCACGTAGCTCTATTTTTTATAGCAATATGCCCCTGTATAAGGGGTGATGTACATGTACACCCTTGATTGTGTGTGAACAGGAAGCCTGTCTACGTTTCTTTTTCCATCGGTTGTGCTGCACCACCACAGAAGCACCACACTACTGCAGTGCATTGAGGTGCACTTAACCTCCCTATTCATGGATTTGGAATGGCATTTAATAACGTGAACCTTCCTTACAAAGACATATAAAAAGGCTGGGTGGAAAGGTTGAGAGAGTATTGGTCAAAATAGTGCAGAGCTACAGTGGCGACTCTTTCCCCTTAAAACTGTCTTTGGCTTTGCATGCACTTCCTCAGTTTAGTCGTGATTTAGTAGCACTACTGACAAAAGAATGACCTCGAGGGCGTCTTCAATTTGAACTGCATGAATGAGGCCACGGGTGTGATGGTAAAGAGTTATGGACACCCTGGAGGGATACATGAATGGATGCTGTGTAGACGGAGGAAGACAGAAGTATATTTACCCAATAAAGAATGATCCTTGTTGGTGGACTCTCCGTCTCCTGTAGGAAGGTCGGGTCTGGTGTAATCTCGACTCTTATCATTGTTGTATTTAACATTGAGGTTGACCAGTTTACTGAAGTCTATCCGCAGAGTGCAGCATGAATTATAGATGTTCTGTCCATCCAAAGACTGGAGAAGAGGAAACGAAAGAAGGAGAGAGGTTGTTTTTCATACTGGCTGTTTTATAACAAGTACAACTTAGCTGACAACGAGCTTTTTGAGGCCAGTAATAATAGTATGTAATTGTACTCATTTTTTGGACAAGATGTGGACAAACACCACATCAAAGTGTGGGCATAGCAAAAGCATGATGAAGAAAATAACTAATTTGGAGTTTTTAACAGCAGACTTTTGAGCAGCTTGTAATACTGACCTCGCCCTTTTTATCACTTCCTTTGGAATTAACACAATAGAGGTTACAGATAAAAGAAAAAGAAAATAAGTTGTGTAACATTTCTGTGCTTTGAGACAGCAGCTAAGACAGGACTTCCTTGAGTTTGAAGCTTGTAACTGTGAAGGCGTCATGGAAAGTACAACTTAATTAATGTAACACATTTACCAAAGGATTACCAATTTATACAAGTTGGTGGTTTATTAGCAACAGTGTGTTCTTGTGTGTGATCCTACCAGTTTAGCTTGCTGTGCATTGACAGGGTCACTGAACTGCAGAAGAGCCTGAAATTGGTTGTTTTTGGTGAAGGTTATGATCTTCATCACAGTCCCAAACTTACTGAAGATCTGCAAAAACAAAGAAATATGGTCAAGATTCATTCAACAAAGATTTTTTGCACAGTCCAGCTATATAAACGCAGAATTATTATCAATCAATATGGGCGTTTGAAAGGCCCCATGAACAATCGAGTACGGTAGCGAATATCTTTGTCATGTAATGTTGACTTCTTTGTTCTTTTCTGCAGTCAAAACATCAGAAGTTAAAGTGAACTTTGAGGCAATTGGTTTTACCTGCTGTAGAACGTCCAGTGTCACAGGATAAAACATATTGTCAATGATAATTCGCAGGACAGGGCTGGGAGGTGGAGCTAAGTCCAAAACTCCAGGGTCGGAGGACGGAGAGCTTCCATCTTGAACTGCCGACACTGCCTGCAGCACAGCCTGCGCCCTCTGACAAAAACAAAGCCATCAAATACTACATCAGTCTAATGTTGGGATAGTTAAAGGATGAAGTTTAGTGTACAAATACATCTTTGTGTATACCTGGTTCAGAGCTGAGTCTGTTTTCAGTTCCTTATGGTTAGAATACTGGATGAAGACAGGAGTGTTTCTGACCTAAACAGAACACACAAGTCAGTTACCGGGCCTTTCATCAACAACAGAAAATATTAAATATGTGTGACATGAATAGACGCAGACCTGTGGTGTGACAGCTGTGTAGTAATTGACCATGGTAATGGCTGCTTCCTCTGTGCCCAACTCCAGAAATGCCTGGAAAAGTAAAGTGTTCTCAGCTTTTGAAGAACAACAAAATCACCTCCAGGAAATTAAGTCTCATGTGGAAAGAGCTCAGTCACACATATGGTCACTGATATTCTCATATGTGGAGATTTCTCTTGGGTTTGGATGAAATTCTCTTCACCTTATTATCTTCACTGTGGCTTGCCAGTTCACAGAGTTTGTTCTTCTGTTTTTTTTAAAATTTGGCTTCATCTGTGCATATTTTGGCACAGGAACATGAACGCTAGCATCATCCTGTGCTGCACCTGTCAGTGTATCACCTACTGAAGGACACAATATCAGCCCATCTAATTATATGAGACTAGTCATGGACCATTTTGTATGAAAAAGACGTTTTTTTATCAGTGTACACTGCACCTCTGATGACACACAGTCGACTGCTGTGCAATTATTGTTTTCTGACTGATTGTCCTCTATAGACACTCCTGGATTTGCTTGCTGATTTTCAGCAGCGGGATTTGAAGTTTCTTCTTCCCACTTTTTGACGATATCTTGGTGAATCGAGTGGAACAAGCAGCCTTACGTGGCAATTTTAGGGGCACAGATTGTGGCACTAATGAGATCTCAAAAATGAGCACCTACTCATGAACAGAAGGTACTCAGCAGGCTGAAATGATCTCCACATGCAAATCTCAAAGGAAAAATAGCAAGCGAGACTTAGGATAAGAATATGAAAATGCTCTTGCATGAAGGAGAGAATATTGTTCCGTGAAACACAACTGTGATTGCTAGACTGTTCTGGCTTCATTTTCACCCTAGTGTTGTTTGACAGCATACAGTTTTGCGGTTGTTTACCTGGTTTTTCCCCTTCAGCATCAGTATATTGGTGACCTTTCCGAAGGGCAGCCCCAGAGCAATGACCTCAGTCTCTGATACTTCACTTGGAAGCTTTCTGATGTGGAGGACTCTGGAGGGAGGTGATTCATCCAGGCGCTGTTTCTTACTGTCGCTGCCGTTCGCTAAACATGTACACCCACACACAGTTATTAAATAAATAAATTACAAGTCATATGAAACCACAACGTTTACAGATTCTGGTACTGTTCGTGCTGGTTCACTGTCACTGTTATTCCCACTATACAAAGTCTAATTGCAATAATATCCTGCAACTACTTTATCAGCTAATTTATCTGAAGTCACACATAAAGCAACAATGACAAATATTCTCCTCTGTCATCCTCTCAATCTGAAGATGAGTTACTTTTCCTTCCCTTGTTAGTAAACCCAATAGCAGATTTGTGACATTACTTGGGGCTTCTGAACATTTTGTAAACCAAACCACCTCTCTGTGTACTAAAAAATGTCTATTACACCTTTAAAAAAGGTGACTGGCTGGTCTTTGCCAATCCCATCTGTATTAAGACTGAACTCACCGGTCATAGAGTTGGGGCTGCTACCGTACATGTTGAGCTCATCTGAGCCTCTCTGCAGAAACAAACAAACCAAAAAAAATATGGGTACGTTTCTGTACTGATGTAGATGAATACTATCACACAGATAAAACATACTTGTCCAAAATAAGCAACGCAGCTTACCTTCACACCAACCGCAACATCACTGCCAATGAAGAGAGAAAGAAAACAAGATTATAAAAAAGTGAAAAATAGACAGTTTCATTGTTTCCTGAGCACTGTGACAATGTGCATTGTTATCATGAGTAAAAACAAGACTTAAATATTGTTTGGTAAGATCGGAAAGGTATTCTAGTGCTGGTGAGAATTTGGAAATTGCTGTTGTTCTTGTTCTGCAGAACTGACTTATTCACAGCTTTAACGAGAAATCATTCGGTCTAGTTACGACAATGAAGTGCTTTTCTGACTCTTGCTCTTTGGTTTTCATTCAATCACTTCAACTACAGCCACTTAAAAATTCATCCCAGCATAAGACAGATAAACACAATACACTCTGAACTATATCAAAATATACTGACAAACAATACAGCCACTTAAAAGAACCATAAGTGCACAAATTCAGCAACGCTTCGGTTGAATTGCTTCAACTCAATAATACTGGTCTACACTCAAGCCACCCTACATCCTCTTTTGTCAGTGCCTTTATCTAGTAACAGCTTTCCGTTCTGTCACTGGCAGTTTCTTTATCTTGTCAACTTCTTTTTTTCGCTGTCCAAGTCATGTCTACTCTTAGTTTACTTTTATTGCCCTGTTGTTTTGCATTTATCAGTTTCTTAATTGTATCATTTTTTTCTCTTTTACTTTTATATTTCCAGCTCTTATTAATAAGTTAACATTCTTTTCCTTGACTATCCTGTTAATACGGTTGTCTTCACATGTACTTATACTTCAGTTCCATGTGATTCTTGCTACCTCCTCCATGTATTAAATGCACTATTGAATGTAATGAACTCAGTGCCCTCTCTCTCTCTTAGTTTGCACTTTATCCTCTCAGTCTTTTCTCCCTCTCTGCAGGTATTTCTGGCTCTGACCTGCAACTGGTCCCACCAATGTGTCAAGTGTTTATATTCTCCTGTTGTCTGTTTATCTCTGCTTTCCTTCCCTCCCCACTTTGCCCCAAACACAGCTGGTTAAGGCACATGACTATCACCATTACACTTAAACATAGGGAATATTTGTTTAGTTGTCTGTGCATAATTTTGTAAAGTCTGGTGCTTAATTATTGAATTAGTCAGGAAAATAAAAACCATAACAAGGCACACAATTTAACAAAAAACTTTGCAGTTGTTACTTGAATATTGGACAAATAACTAACGCTTGTCTGTGTATGTAATATTCTAGGTCCTTAACATTTAGGTTAGTCTGGTAAATTAGTCTTTTATGTAATATTGTAGGGTCTTAACCGTATTATTTAAATTACTCAGCAAAAGTTACAGATTATATGGCACTCTAACTGTTAGGTTAATCTGTAACGGACGTGTTATGCTACTGGAAAACATTTTGGCTGAATGATGTTGTTTAAATGTGTATATATTTTATTTCACTGTGACTTCACTTAACAGCAGCAGAATCCTTATAGCCAGCAGCATTTTGCTTCAAAAAGAGACAGCTGACTAAGCACCTCTATGGAAACTTCACAGTTTTAAAGCCTGACATCGATAATCCAAGCTGGAGTTCGTTATTTGTTGTTATTACATTATTCTGCACTATTAGACGGGATTATCTCGTTTATGGCGGCTGCACAAACAAACTGTAGACCTATAGCTGTTTAAGCCACCTGCCTCCATCATGAAATAACTAACAACACATACAGTAAGTCTGCAGAGGTTGCATGCAGCACCCATTAGCTTCAGACAAAGGACCTTTATTAGAGTTAAGATTAAGCTAGCAGCACCATCTGACAGGTGCGTGGACCATTAATAACAGCGAGTTAACTAATAGCTTCTTACACGTCTATTAACTTTCAATAACGATTTCAATTAATCATTAAACCACTGAACACATGAATCCCACTCATACCGGTAACTAAACCTATATTAGTGTAGCTAGCCAGTAGCTAACATGAATTTTACGCACGACACAAACAGAACTGGAATATTGCCTTTAGCTAACTAGCTCGCTATGACATTGTTGAAGTTGGAGGACCCAGTTGATATGTAAACTACGTTCTTGAACCATGTTTTCGGTGAATTTGGGTCTCCATACAGGCAACATTTCAGTGCCACATCTCATGACTGGGACCTGGCTAGCTAGCTAACGTCACGTTGTTCGCAATATACAGAATCAACGTTTGCAGCGTAGCTAACATTTAGCATCAGTTAGCCGCAGCAGAATAGCTCTCATTCTGACGCGTCTCTCCACAGAACACACACACAGCATCAGTGGGGATATAAACACATTTACCCGTCCATTGCAGCTCTTTGTCCTCTTCTCTCTGTTGATATTTCAGCACACTTTGATGCGGGCAGTGTGAGCAAAATGGGCGTTCTTCTTCTTCTCGTCTGTGAGCTAATCGTTAGCGGCTAACAGTAACGGTCGTTGTTTTACCGCCATCTTGTGACGAGGAGCTCAGCGCGGCAAATAAAATAAAATGAATTTAGATAAAATAAAATGAAATATAATAAAACATATTTACGTTGCACCGTTACAGAAAAAATTATATGGATTGAGGGACTTTTGAAGTCCATGGGATATATCTTGCATACATTTTTTTTTATTAAAAATAAACATAAAAAATGATGTTTTTTATGTTCATTATGATCATATCTTTACATATTCCATAATTAAATATAAAAAAGACTGGATATATATTAGTTCCTTGAAAAAAACATTACTAATTTTTTTGAGAGCTGCCAACGTAAATTCTTCCTGTAAAATGTCTGAAACATCCAATATGTTTTACTTCTCAAATATCTTTTTCATTAACACATTTTGGCTTTGATTGTTATATTTGTGGATTTGGTTGTAGTTGGACAAAATTAAACTGGGAAGGTCTTCCTTTTTCCATCTGAGAAATATTGTGAAAATCAGGAACATCCTGTCTCAGAGTGAAGCAGGAAAACTAGTCCATGCATTTGTTACTTCTAGGCTTGACTACTGTAATTCCTTATTATCAGGTTGTCCCAATAGCTCTCTGAAACATCTACAGCTGATCCAAAATGCTGCAGCCAGAATACTGACGGGAGTTAGCAAGAGAGATCATATTTCTCCTATACTGGTTTCTCTTCATTGGCTTCCTGTTAAATCTAGAATAGAATTCAAAATCCTTCTTCTGACATATAAAGCTCTTAACAACCAATCTCCATCATATCTCAAAGACCTGATAGTACCATATTATCCTAGCAGAACTCTTTGCTCTCAGACTGCAGGCTTACTTGTTGTTCCTAGAATCTCTAAAAGTAGAATGTGAGGCAGAGCCTTCAGTTATCAGCTCCTCTCCTGTGGAACCAGCTCCCAGTTTGGGTTCGGGAGGCGGACACCCTCTCTATTTTTAAGACCAGGCTTAAAACCTTCCTTTTTGACAAAGCTTATAGTTAGGACTGACTGGGGGACCCTGAGGGGGTCAGCTGGAGTCTTTCTCTTGGACGTCCCTTAGTTCTGCCCCTAGTTCTGCTGCTATAGGCCTAGGCTGCTGGGGGACCTCTCTGGATGCACTGAGCCCTTCTCTAACTACCTTTATATTTAATATATATACCGTTATTGCATTACACTCACTCTGTTTCTCCCTGTGTCCTTTCTCCGAGTGTCCCTGGTCCCAGAGCTGGATGCTTCAGATCTGTGGTTGTTCTCCCACCAACTGGCCTAATCTCCATCTGTGGGATGCTGCTGCTGACCTTCCTCCAGCCCACTGCTTCCAGCTGCCCATTTCCACCGATCTACTCTGCATTGCCCTCACTATACTTGATTTGCTCATCTACATATTCTTGAATTTACCACCAGCTATATATGTAGTATATTTAATGCCAGAGCTGTACACCATAGCAGTAAACTATAATCAGTTTCCATGTTAGTTGTACTTTGCATGTATCATCTGTCTTATCATCCATTTGAATAGATGCACAGCTGTGTAGAAATAAAACAGTATCACACATTTTTCGTAATGCTTCATGTTACGTTTAATACTTCAGTTCTTGCTACTGATAACACTTTTTGTAACAGATTATAAAGATTATACAGTTGGACATTTGCTAATTTCTAATAAAAGTTATCACAAAGTTACAGAGACACGTCCTGCTCCCTATTATTGTGTGTAATAATCACTACAAGATTCCTCTTAGTTGCGATGTACAGATGGCACCAGAAGAGCTTTATTTAGTTCATGGAAATATAAGGAATGCATTTAGTTTCGCATTAACACATTAAACAGACAGAAAATGCCCTTTTAATTAGAAATGATGTGCACACAAGTTAGTTAAATTAATGAGAAATTCATACAATTACTGTAGCGTTGTCTGCTTCTCAGCCAACATCATACTAACCATAAACATATTTAGTCCATGCTACCTGACCTGCTTTATTAACAAGACAAACATGCTTTTATGATTTCTACGTCACTGAGACACAATGTTGACAGCACTTTTACCAAACCAAACTTAGTAATATCTGATCTCTATTATAAAATAGGTTTTCCCTTCAGCAGACGGGACTAATGGGTACGCCCCTCTTGGGTTTGTAGGGCGTCGTCCTGGTGACCATCTTGATGCAGTCTATGATGGGACAGACGCTGAGGCACAGAGTGCAGCCTGTACAGCTGTCGGTGACGAAGGGAAGGTGGGTCTCCGGGTCGAACGTTATAGCCTGAGAGGACGATAAGAGAGTCACCTTACACGACACATAAATCTTAAAAACTAGTTTTAAAAACGGAAGCAGAGAAAGAGAGACATACCTGGTATCCAGAGTCATTGCAGGTCATGTAACATTTACCACAGTTGATGCACATTTCTTCATCAATGAGGGCCTGGACCTGAGAACACAACAGGAAGCGGTTCTTATGCTCAGCCTATGTATGTCTGTTTTTTTAAAGTTTGCAATCTTTTATATGAATCAATTTAGGCGTCGCTACTTTATCTTACTAGTTTATATCGCAACCTTATATAAGACAACAACAACCCCTGGTAGCTTCCTTTACTCTTATTAATTAGAGTGAAACTTGACAGTCTAACCCTCCTGTTGTCTTCATTTATGGGCACCAAAAAATATTGTTTCCTTGTCTGAAAGAAATCCAAAAATTCAGCAAAAAAATTCCCCAAGTTTCTGAAAATTTGCAAAACCTTCAGGAAGAAAATTCCAATAAAAGTTCCTTAAAAGCTTCCCTTGAAAGTTTGATTTAAAAAAAAAAAAAAAAACAATCTCCCAAATCTGGCAAGAAAATTCTTGTAAATATTTTTTTTAAAAAAATGAGTAAAAATTTTCCCCCAAAAAACCCTAAAAATATCTAAAGTGATTACATACATATCAGTAAAACTCCCCACATTTTCTTTAAGAACATTCACAAAAAAATCCAGTGAAATTCGCTGGATTTTGGTTGATTTTTCTTAAAAAACATTTTTAACATTTCTTTTTTCCACCAAAAAATGTTGAAAATGTGGACATCAGAAATTTCACTTTGAAAATATTATTTTTTTCCACATTTTCAAACTTTAAACCGGGTCAATTTTGACCCGCAGGACAACATGAGGGTTATTATGATGAATATTGCAAGTCAGCTTGGGTCAAGATTTTGAAAACACCAAAGAACGTTCATTTCATTCATGGTTTTTGGCCTTCTGCTCATTTATTTCGGTTCAAATAAATGATGTAATACTTAGAATATGCTTTGGCGACGGTATCTGGGTAAAACCTGCATACCTGCTCCATGTTGTTAAGCTCCTGGTAGGCTCCAATGTGGCGCAGCGCTCTGGCTATCACATCCTACAAACACAGCCAATCAGCACACATAAAGCACAGCCGTTTACTAACGCTTGATACATTACAGTTCCTATAAAAAGCATTCACCTCTCTTGGAAGTTTTCTCCTTTTATGGCTTTTCAATATTGAATCATTGTCAATTTAGTCTGTTTTTGGCAAGAATTTACAAAAAAACATTCTTTCATGTCAAAGTGAAAACATATTTCTACAAAGTAATGCCAAATAAAAACTTGCATAAGCGTTCACCTCCTTTAAAGTGACTTGCTTTATTTAACACAACTGCAGCCACTTGGTGCTAGAAGTCACACAATTAGTGAATGAAGATCATCTGAGTGCAGCCAGTGTGACTGTAGTATAAAGACGCCTGTATCTGGACGGTCCAGTTCCTGCTGAATCTGTACTCCTGGATATAATTAGCGAGCAGACTGTCTTTGAGTGACTGTGTAAAAAAAGAGATTAGTGAGGGAGGCCACCAAGACACCTATGACTCCTCTGAAGTAGTTACAAGCTTCAGAAATGTGGTGTCACTTTGACATTTACAACCCCTTTTTATGAAATTCTTGCCAAAAAAAAGCCTAATTAAATCGACCAGAACTCAGTGTTGAAAAGCAATTATTAAAACATCCTTCCGAAACTTATCAGCACTGAATGATGTAATAAGTAATGAATGTGTGCCACACCTTGACAGCTGGAACAGGTTTTTTGGGCGTCCTGACTTTGCTGATGTTGGCTTCGACTACATCCGTTACACCAGCTTCTCTGAGCTGTTTCTTGTACATTGAAATGGCGTCTTTCTTCTGCTTCAGGTATGGACCAAAGCTAGGGAGGCTCTGCACACACACATTAAGTTAAACATTTAACCAAACATTTGTGAATCAGCTTTTTGCCAATATAGTTCACTAGTTTCCTCCCACAGTCCAAAACATGTTCAGGTTAATTGGTGATTCTAAACTGTCTGCAGGTGTGAATGTGAGTGTGACTGTGTGTTTCTATATGTAGCCCTGTGATAAACTGGTGACCTGTCCAGGGTGTATCCTGCCGTCACCCTAAGTCAGCTGGGATAGACTCCAGACCCCACAACCCTAATGAGGAATAAGTGGTGGATGGATGGATGGACGGATGGATGGATGGATGGACTACGGAATGATGGATGGATGGAATTAATAGATGGATGGATGGAATTAATAGATGGATAGATAGCATTAATGGATGGATGGATGGATGGATGGATGGACTACGGAATGATGGATGGATGGAATTAATAGATGGATGGATGGAATTAATAGATGGATAGATAGCATTAATGGATGGATGGATGGATGGATGGATGGATGGATGGATGGAATTAATAGATGGATGGATGGAATTAATAGATGGATAGATAGCATTAATGGATGGATGGATGGATGGATGGACGGATGGATGATGATGGATGGATGATGGATGGATGGATAGAATTAATAGATGGATGAATGGAATTAATAGATGGATAGATAGCATTAATGGATGGATGGATGGATGGATGGATGGATGGATGGATGGATGGATGGATGATGGATGAATGGATAATGGAATTAATAGATGGATGGATGGAATAAATAGATGTATAGATAGCATTAATGAGTGGATGGATGGATGAATGGATGGATGGATGGATGATGGATGGATGGATGGATGGATGATGGATGATAGATGGATGGATGTACGGATGGATGGATGATGGATGGATGATAGATGGATGGATGGATGGATGATGGCTGATAGATAGATGGATGGATGGATGGATCACTAGCACCACTAACTGCATCAGTAGTCACTGTTACGTTACTGTACCTGTCCGACCAGATCCTCCAGTCTGGGAACTGGTTTTCCCTTCTGGTGTTTCTCTGTTGGAGGAGACTGACCGTCCCAGTCCTTCAGCTCCAGGCTCTTCAGGTACAACAAGGCCTTCAGACCTGAACACAGAATTTCACTCTGATGGTCTGATCGTGTCATTTAAATACCTCAAAGTAGTACAAAATACAGCAACGCATTTACATACCGACGCAGTAATCCTCAATCACTGTGAAGTCCTGGTTCTGAACTGCACTACACACCTGGAATCAGACACAGAGAGACAGATGTTCATCAACAACAGACCAACCTAACCAAAAAAATCTACAGTTTCCATTCCTTTCATGTTTGGTCTGATGGATCTAGACATATTGATAACTACAGATGCTTTTCAGTCACATTTAACTACAAATTCATATTAGCTCTTTTATTCACTAGGCATGTCTTGTAATATTTAGACTGTCTTTTTCAACTGTTATGATTCAACTTGATTATTATCCAGCAGGAAATTAGGTTTGAATGCAGATAATGACACACAGGTCAGAGGTATACACTGATGACAACAATAACAAGGAAATAAAAGTGACAGGAATACAAGTATATACATAAAATTAACATTTTCTGGCCACATAAAATGGAAAAATAACACTCTCTAACACACTCTAAACAAAATGCTGTTCTTGGCCGGTGTGACAGTTTCCATTACATCAACAGATTTAAACAGTGTGTCTTGACTAAAGTCCTCTTTTATGATTGTGTGATTTTCAGTTTCACAATTTGTTGTTATGAGAAGACAAGTCCCATTAACTCTGTTCTGACCTGTAAGACTGAGGCTCCAGCGTGGAGGAACTGCAGTCCAGTCTCTGCTGAGTCGATACCTCCGGTGGCCAGAACAGGGAAACCAGGAATCGCTCTGGCGATGGCCGACACAGCTCTGAGAGCGATGGGCCTGATGGCGTTACCTGCACACATCATTAATACCAACATCTATTCAAGGACTATGCATGTGTATGAATGGTAACACATGTTCTTTAGGTGCAACTCCAACAATACAATGAAATACTGTACTTATTCCTGGACTATTTCTATTTATTATGACTGATTAAGGTCTCCAGATACAAACACAGTACAGTTTCTTTCAGTAACAGTAAATACAGGTAGAACTGAAACAATTAGTCCCTTGAAAAAAACATTACTAGCTTTTTTTTTTTTTTTTAAAGAATTGCCAACGTAAATTCTTCCTGTAAAATGCCTGAAACATCCAATATGTTTTACTTCTAAAATATCTTTATTCATTAACATATATTTTTAGTAGGTTTTGATTGTTTTATTTGTGGATTTGGTTGTAGTTGGAAAAAACTAAACTTAAAAAACTTACAAAAGTTCTGGGTGATTTTAATAGACATTTCTGACTACAGTTTTTATTAATCAGTTAGTTAATCAGAAAATATTCCCCAGATTAGCCCATAATTCTAGTTTTTGAGGTCAAATAACTAAATGGGTCAATATATAATTGGGGGACTTTTGAAGTACGTGGGATATATCTAGCATACATTCTTAGTACAAGTAAAAAAAGTAATGTTTTTTGTGTTCATTATGATCATGTCTTTACAAATTCTATATTTATCATGGAAAATATCAGTTATTCATAAACAATGACTGGATTTCACTAAAATGTCAACTAAATAACCGTCTGAATTTAATGTCAACCACCTTCTAATGAGCTAAACAATAATAAAACGAGTTTATTCAGAAATAGTTTTGATTGTGTTCTTTTATTAAGTTGAGATAATCATGACAGATATTTCTTTTTTGGCAATATATCAAATTTTATATGGAAAATAACTAATTGTATCTGTGTCAGAGAAATCACTTTCCACTAAGTTCCTCATTACAAAAACACCTCTCCAGGGAGTGTGTTAATTCCAGATCACATGACCTGCTCCACATGATGTCATTTCCTCCTGAAGAAAAGACTGGCCAGACTCCAAGGCTTTCTGAGTTATTTAATATAAAGTAGTCAACAGGTTTACTACAATATCTTTAGAAATAACTTTCAATTTCAATTTTACTCAACTCTATATATAATATTTAGAAGAGTCTTTGTGTAAAAATGCCATGTGATGTTTGGTTATAGACAGCCATGTTGATTTTAGGCCTGAAAACAGCAAAAAAGTCAACTATGATACCTGTCAGCTATGTTACATAAAGTCCCATGGTTGTATATTGACCCAAATACAGACCCATGAGCAAAGAGTATCATTGCACTCCAGAACAATCTCCTAAAAGTCTGTGAGTTTAAGTTAATGTACACTTGTAAAGACCACGGATATCATGTCAGCTTTAAGTTTCCAATGACTCCTGTAGCTTTAAATTATTCATGATGGACTCAATGAAAAACCTGAAACAATCTTACATTTTGGCTGATTTAATTTCATGTCATGTCATATCATATCTGTGGGAATCTGTACTTACCAGACACGCCTCCATAGGTGGTGCGTTTGCCCACGCCAACACCTGGCCAAGGAGAACCGTCAGCCTTCAGTCCCATCATGCCTGAGACTGTGTTGGTGGCTGTGACTCCATCTGCTCCACCTTGAACACAGCATTGACAGGCTTGTTAAGAGCAGTCTGATATTCCTTCATTACATCCTGCGTTGTGGGTTTTAAATTGTTTGTGCTAAACAGTGTAAAATGATAAATCAGCAGCAGGTTGTGGTGACGTGTGTTCACCTTCATGGGCAGCCTTGGCGATGTCGACGATATTGGTGACATTTGGTGTCAGTTTGGCAAAGAAGGGGATGGAAATGGCTGCACGCACCCAGCGACAGATGTTACGCACCAACACTGGGTCCTAGTGGCACAACAAGTGCACAAATGTATTTCAAAGTGTTGTTTATGTTGGATTAAGTTTCAGCTGTGTGATACATATGTGCGATATCCAACCTGTTTCTAATATACAACAATTCTACAATTTCATTTAGCAGACGCTTTTACCCAGAGCAACGTACATCTGAGAGT
This sequence comes from Amphiprion clarkii, assembly GCA_027123335.1. Classification (NCBI taxonomy): domain Eukaryota; kingdom Metazoa; phylum Chordata; class Actinopteri; family Pomacentridae; genus Amphiprion; species Amphiprion clarkii. The sequence goes on from CM049577.1 coordinate 33,514,958, forward strand.
AGATACAACACAAGCAAGGATCTAGTCAGGAGAAAACAACCTGGATAAGAGTTATGAAGGCTGGCAGAGTCAGTAAGTATTTACAAGAATATTCTTGCCAAATTTGGGGGATTTTTTTAAAATAAAACTTTTAAGAGAAACTTTTAAGGAATTGTTGGAATTTTCTGAACGTTTTGCAAATTTGGGGAATTTTTTTGCTGAATTTTTGTATTTTTTCAGACAAGGAAAAATATTTTTTGGTGCCCGTAAATGAGGACAGCAGGAGGGCTAAATACATCCTCTTCTTTCTGTAGTTGCCTGCATTTTGCTTTCATATTTGTTCAGTTCTTTTGTTTTGCCATTTAATAATTTAAAACCACAATTATACATTTAGTTGAGCGCAAACTGTTGGATCGGAAGCAGGAATTTTTAATGTGTGAAAATCATTTTTAAAAACACAAAGCATCCATGCTACGGCCACTGGTGGTTGTGTGCTGTCTTGCTTCTGTGGTGGATTTTCTTTTTGGCCTTTGTACAGGGAGATGGCCTGTGTTGGCCCAGCTGTGGCTGGTTGGAGATCCTCTCTAGAACCCCAGCTGACAGTCATCTCAGCTAGTGAGTCTGGAGTTGAAGACCTGCACTCCAGCCTTGTTCTCCCCGCCTCCTGACCCGTCTGATTGGGCCTCCACCCACCTTCATCCAACTGGCCACAGCCATCATCACATCTGGAGAGTATAAATCTGCAACAAAACGCTCAGTCGGGGTGGCTGAGATTTAATGTGACCAGTTTGCCCTGGTGCTGCTTCAGTCGTTGTGTTTTGTAGGTTCCATAGACGGTTGGTTTTATTTGGTTCTTTGATTTAGCAGCATCCACCAGCCCTGTTTTCCTCTGTTTGACCACTTTTGTGCACTGCAAAAACTCAAAATCTTACCAAGTCTATTTGTCTTATTTTTAGTCTAAATGTCTCATCCCACACGATTTAAGATAAATTCACTTAACAAGAGACATTTCAGCAGATGGAGGGACTTGTTTTAAGACAATTCATCTTAAATATCTTGTTCAGTCAAACAATCTTGAAATTATCTTGTTTTGAGTTGAATTTTACAAGAAAACTCAAAATAAGTTTAATACATCTCAAATCAGGAGGTTACATGAAAGCAAAAATCTATTTTTGAGTGAAAAACTGCTATTTTTAGCATGTCTGGCTTATTTTAAGGAACATAAGCTCGACAATCCTGGTAAAACAGAGCTTAAAACAAGTTTTCCAGCTAATTTTAAGATCTCAACATTCTAAATATCATATCTTATGTCAAGAAATCTTACCAAGCCATTTTTAACTTGTTCTATTGGCAGATTTTTCACTTATTTCAAGATAAAAGTTCCTTGAAATAAGTGTTGTTTTTTTCTTGTTTTGAGAGGAGCATTTTTTCCAGTGTTACTTCTGTCACTGACTTAATCAATGACAACTGGTTGCTCTTGTTACACCCAGCTGACTCTAGCGATTGCGTCGTAACAATCCATAAAAACCTTTGAGTTGTGTTTCTACCTGTCCACAGGCCAGTCCCATGCCTCGTTCTCCCATCCCATGAGGACAGGACAGGTTCAGCTCCAGTGCATCTGCTCCAGACTCCTAAACACACAGATTTTTTTTCCATTTTTACCTTCATGTACTGATTCCACCATGGTTATACTGTGCATGTTCATTGTTGATCTAACAGCTTGTGGGTTTTCTCACCTCGGCCATCTTGGCGAGTTCGGTCCAGTCTTCCTTGTTGTAACTGCACATTATGCTAGAGATCACCACCTGACAGAGACACAGGGAAACACAAGACTTCTAACATCCACCATCATCTAGACCCTCAAAGAAAGTCTCATACAACTATTTACAACATACAATCGGTCTGTTCTTCTTTCATCTACACATAATACTCCAGACACAATGACTTCAATAAAACTTGGGTGAAAGATGCATCTCACTATGGGGATGTAAAAAAATGTTACTAACTAAACTCTAAGTGTTTTGTAAATTCAACCCACAAACAAATGCTCAGGAACCTCTTTTTCAGTTGGTATAGAAACAACAAATTTAAGGTCTTTCATCTCCCCAGCAAGCACCACCACCATAATTTTCTATTTTGTGCTCTTTAACTTAGTATTATTTCTAGTCAGTGTGTACAGATTCCCAATCACTTTACAAACTGCTTGTGCAATGAAAGCTTGAACCATCTCATCCAATAGACACAAATACCACTAAAACCTAAAGTCAAATATATCATGGAGCAATATACACTAGAAATAAAACAAAAAAATGGAGAGAATTTTTTTAAAAAAAAGTTACAGAAAAAAGACAAAGATGAAATAAAGAGAACAATTAACCATTGTGGCTAAAAATCTGATAAATAGAATATAAGAATGATTTAAAATTAAACAATACAAAAAAAGGAAAACTAAAATACAGTCATGGAAAAAATTGATTAGACCAGGCTTGTTTTCTTCAAGTTCTTGTTCATTTCAATGCCTGGTACTGTAGAGAGGTGAAAATAATTGACTTCAGAAATAAAGTAGGAAGTAAAATGAAGTGTTCAAACTGATGAAGTGAAAACAGGCACCCCTATTGTTATTTTTTTGTGTGTTAACATTATTTGTATTGATTTGATCTCTCCTGTGCTTTCAGTGCAGTTTCACTTACTAGAGCGCTATTCCACATCCAGCCGATAGAGGGCGCTTATCGCGCTGGTAAAGAGTAGCGCTTTGGCACGCAGAGGAAGAACAAACCTTCCAGTTGTGAAGCTAACGCTAGCTCAACGTGTGTGCCTCCTCTATTTATCACAGGTCAGTAAACATGCTTAAAATAAGTATACATTGCAGACTTTAAGAGTAGAAAATGTAGCTTATTAAAGAGTTTGCACATAGTGGTAAAGGAAACGGGTTGTTAATTGTGTGTAAGAAGAGATTTATTGGTCGTTCGCTAATGCTAACGGACTTGACTAATGTGGAAGCGCGTGTGGGAAAAGCTAATCCAATACAGTAAATTGTGTAGCTAAATGCACATTTATGAGGTTTAATGGCAACACCAGAAGTGATATGTTGTAAAGTTACATGCTGAATTATTGCCAGTTGTTTATGTGCTTAGTTAGGGTCATTGCAAATGTCATTAAAGGAGCATTGTACTCTTTATTTAATTGGTTATGAGATAAATATGTTGTTTTACAGAAAAGATGCAATTGTTTTGTAACGAATGAAACAAGAGTAACAGAGGTATATTGCTGGTATGTTAAAAATACATCTCATATGGTTAGAATAACACTGTAAAAAACTGTTATGTTAAAAAAAAATTGTTAAAACTAATTCATTTGCTAGTTTCCCTGGACAATGTTAAAATTCAATGGATTTAAGAACAAGAGAGCACATGGTTGTTTCATATTTCAAGAAAATGAGTTGAATTAAACTACTGTCATTGTATTATTGGTTATTCCAAGAAGAATAATCCTTCCTGTTGTGAAGCTAACGTCAGCTCAACGTGTGTGCCTCCTCGATTCTTTATGACAGCATCACACGTAGAGCAGACAGAAAACCAGCTGCCCCCTGTCTGCGAAGTCAGGGAGGCAACAGTACCACTAAGCCTGTGTGGATCATGAGACTAAAACAGACAAAAGAAAACATGGAATCCTAAAAGCTGTTTTTGGCAGAACAATGCCATAGAGATGGATGGAAGAACTTAAGTGATTTTGGTTATTATCAAGAAAACTATGGAAAATGTCTATCAGCTCTGAAATGAAACTCTTATGAGCTGTTTTTGTTATATTTGTCCAAACAAATGTACCTTTAGTTGTAGCAGGCATTAAAATGAACACGAAATTGAAGAAAACAAGGGCGGTCTAATCATTTTTTCCATTACTGTACATCAGTCATTAATAATAATTCACCAGATGTTCATGAAAAACAGAGCACCAACAGTATAAATCAATTCCTGAGATTGTGAAATCCATAAAAGAATGACGTTCAGCTCACGTTGTCGGGGAAGTCTTTCTTCAGCTCAGCGACCGTCTGGCACCAGTAGGCCGCCGTCTTCTCACTGATGAGCTCGATGTTGAGGAAAGAACCCTGTCCAGGTCCGTAGACGTGACCTGAGGTGGTTCCACGCACAATACGAGGAGACACGTTGGTCACCAGGTCCTGCAGGGACACATTCACACCTTTATTTCTGGGCCTCCAGTGTGTGACTGTTTGGTACATCTTCAGTGTGTGCCATACCTTGTCCAGTCCGAACGTCTTGGTGAGAGCGAAGCCCCATCCCTGCTCAAAGGCTCTCCTGATCATGGCGGTGCTGGTGGTGGGAGGAGCAGAGGCCAGGCCAAACGGGTTTGGAAACTTTATTCCACAAACCTCAACGCTGATGTCCACCTGATCTATAGCGCTGTAGAACAACGGCAGCTTTGGGACGGGATCCACCGTCCGTCCATGCAGCGACTGCAGGAGGAAGGAAGAGGACACTCAGATTTTAACTAATACTGGGTTATTTTATCTTAACCTTCGTGTCGTCCTGCGGGTCAAAATTGACCCATTTTAAAGTTTGAAAATGTGAGAAAAAAAAAAATCTATTTTCAGAGTGAAACTTCTGATGTCCACATTTTCAACATTTTTGGGAAATCTTTGAACATTTTTTGGTGGAAAAAAAAGTTAAAAAAGTTTAAGAACATTCACAAAAAACTCCACCGAATTTCACAGGATTTTGGTTGATTTTTATGTGAGGGTTAAACCAAGGATCCTTTAAAATCTAACTACTGAATGCACACAGCAGGCGGTTAATCCAGATGTGTTCAGAGAGGAGGTTTACCTGTATGTATCTGTGGATGTGCCATGAGGCCTGTTTGCCGTCGTTCACAGACTCCACTGAGGTGTTTGCCAAACCAGCGATGTCTCCTCCTGCAAACACCCAGGGCTCGCTGGTCTGCATGGTGTCGGGGTTCACCTCTGGAGTTCCCCAGCGGTTCAGCTTCACAGGAGCCATGGCAGCAGAAACTAAACACAGACAACATATAAAGTACATGTCAGCATGTAGCAACGCCTTCTGCTTCATGTCAGTTTGTGTCTCTCTGCCCCCTGCCTAGAGTCTATAGCTTTACCACTCTTTTATTTCTCCCTACGTATTGTTTTTTTAGTCTTTAATCATCAAATTCCATCCTTGTTTGCATTAAAATCAGTGTTGTGTCCCATTATGCTTCAGCCTTTGAGTCAGCTGTACCATAACTCGTCTAAAGCTCAGTTTTAAGTCAGTTAATTGTCCTTCAAGGACCTTGTTTGCTCATGATGATGTTGCTACATGAGGTCATTTTAATGCTTGCCTGGTTAGGAAAGCCTGCAGGAGTCAGACAGACCATCACTTTACTACTTTGGTTTATTATTTTTGTGCAGTAACCCTGGGGTAGGTGATTAAGACTAGCTAAGTTCTAGTTAGATAGAATAGAATATCACATCACACAAAAGATTCCTAAAACCTGAAAAGGTGGAAGAGTCAAGTTTTGTTATGTGGCAATGCAAAAATACAGTAAAGTTTGGGCCTTTTTCGTTGTCACAGTTTCTAGCAAGCCATAATGATTGTATACAATCCCATCCATCATCCATCCATCAATTCCATCCATCCATCCATCCATCCATCCATCCATCATCCATCCATCAATTCCATCCATCATCCATCCATCATCCATCCATCCATCCATCCACCCATCCATCCATCCATCCATCCATCCATCCATCCATCCATCCATCCATCCATCCATCTATCTATCTATCCATCCATCCATCCATCCATCCATCCAAGCTAATGACTTCATTACCTTGAGGTTCATTCAGCATCGAACCAAAGGCACTGATGATGTAATCAGCCTTCAGTCTGACGATCTGGTCCTCGTCTTCCAGCCAATCACCATCCTCCGTCTGCTCAGTGCGGCAGAACTGTAACCCGGCAACCCGTCCGTTCTTCATGACGACCTCACGAGGAGACAGGAAGGGCAGGAACTCGCACTGCTCCTCTTTAGCCAGCTCCATCTGACAGGAGGAAACACAGATATCCATGTAGTCAGAGATTCATCCATCAGTCTGTCTGTCCATCTGTCCGTCCTTCTGTCCGGTTGTCCTCACCTCCTCAGGAACAGCTCTGATGTTGGTGAATCCCTTCCTGAAGCAGACGTAAACTCTCTTGGCTCCACAGCGGAGGGCAGATGTTGCACAGTCGAACGCCGTGTCTCCGGCACCCAAAACGATCACGACTCCCCTCAGCTCAGGCAGCGAGGAGCGACACTGACACATACCTGAGACACACGGCAGAGAGAAGAGGACATAAAACGACTTACACATGAACCTCTTACTGCTAAAACATCTTTTATAAGACTAAAAGACTCTGAGGACTCGGGATTGTCCCCGTCAGACTAATAAGTGCATGAGGACTCTGGATTTTTAAGCATCATTACGAGGCCTTTCTGTGAGTTCACATACACTATATTGCCAAAAGTATTCGCTCACCTGCCTAGACTCGCATATGAACCTAAGTGACATCCCATTCCTAATCCATAGGGTTCAATATGACGTCAGTCCACCCTTTGCAGCTATAACAGCTTCAACTCTTCTGGGAAGGCTGTCCACAAGGTTTAGGAGTGTGTTTATGGGAATTTTTGACCATTCTTCCAGAAGCACATTTGTGAGGTCACACACTGATGTTGGACCAGAAGGCCTGGCTCTCAGTCTCCACTCTAATTCATCCCAAAGGTGTTCTATGGGGTTGAGGTCAGGACTCTGTGCAGGCCAGTCAAGTTCATCCACACCAGACTCTGTCATCCATGTCTTTATGGACCTTGCTTTGTGCACTGGTGCACAGTCATGTTGGAAGAGGAAGGACCAGCTCCAAACTGTTCCCACAAAGTTGGGAGCATGGAATTGTCCAAAATGTCTTGGTATGCTGAAGCATTCAGAGTTCCTTTCACTGGAACTAAGGGGCCAAGCCCAGCTCCTGAAAAACAAGCCCACACCATAATCCCCCCTCCACCAAACTTACACTTGGCACAATGCAGTCCGACAAGTATGGTTCTCCTGGCAACCGCCAAACCCAGACTGGTCCATCAGATTGCCAGATGGAGAAGCGTGATTGGTCACTCCAGAGAAGGCGTCTCCACTGCTCTAGAGTCCAGTGGTGGCTGCTTTACACCACTGCATCCCACGCTTTGCATTGCACTTGGTGATGTATGGCTTGGATGCAGCTGCTGGGCCATGGAAACCCATTCCATGAAGCTCTCTGCTGAAGCACTGTTCTTGAGCTAATCTGAAGGCCACATGAAGTTTGAAGGTCTGTAGTGATTGACTCTGCAGAAAGTTGGCCACCTCTTGGCACTATGCGCCTCAGCATCCGCTGACCCCGCTCCATCAGTTTACGTGTCCTACCACTTGGTGGCTGAGTTGCTGTCGTTCCCACAGACTTCCACTTTCTGATAACACAGCTGATAGTTGACTGTGGAATATTTAGGAGCGAGGAAATGTCACGACTAGATTTGTTGCACAGGTGGCATCTTATCACAGTTCCATGCTGGAATTCACTGAGCACCTGAGAGCGAGCTAATCCTTAATATACATATTTTTCTGTCAAATAATGGCAAATATTTAGAAAATAACAATATTCTTACTGTATTAAATACACTAAATAAATAGTGTAATTCTAAGACAAATACCTGTAAAAATGTAGATTTTTGATATAAGCATTACTTACAGTTTTCACCAGTTTTTTATACATTATTTAGTTTTTTTCTGATTTCTCTCTTCAGTACCTTTCTTGCTGGCAGAAGCCACCATTGGCAGGAAGTCTTTAGAGGTGAAGAAGCCTTGATCCATAGTTAAACCCTGGAAGATTTTCGCTCTGTTGGCCTGAGGGAGACCTGGAAGCATAAACACAAATATACACAAATGTAAGACACACAAAACATGAATATTGCAAAACTGTTGATGTACTTGAAGTCTGTTACAACTTTGTGCAAACATACACTACCGTCTTAGAAATGTCAGTATTTTTGAGAGAAAAAGTGTTTTTTTCTATGAAGATAACATTAAATGAATGATAAATCCAGTGTAGACATTGTTAATGTGGTAAATGACTATTGTAGCTGGAAATGGCTGATTTTTAATGGAATATCTGCATAGGGGTACAGAGGAACATTTCCAGCAACCATCACTCCTGTGTTCTAATGCTACATTGTGTTAGCTAATGCTGTTGAAAGGCTCATTGATGATGAGAAAACCCTTGTGCAGTTACATTAGCGCATGAATTGAATATATATGGGAGTTTCCATGGAAAACATTTGAACGGTAGTGGAGGTCAACTTTAACTCCTTTAGAGCAACTTATAACACCTGAAAAATAAAACTCACCGATTCCAATGAAGACTGCTTTAAATCCGTCCTTCTTCAGGGACGTCAGAGTCATTCCATTAACTCCTAAACCCTTTTCACAAACCACCTGCAGACACACATGTAAACAGAACTGTCAGGATGCAGTCACTCTTATTTTGACGTGCATCAGTAAGTAATGATCGCCCCAGCTGATACCTTGACTCCCAGGTCCTTCATCAGATCGATTTCAAACTGGACGACCTCAAAGGGAAGCCGGAACTGAGGGATTTCTGATGTGCTGCATGGAGGAATATTTATTTTACAATGTGTTAAAAACTGTCTCATACATTCTCCTCTAGCAGCCTTGAACTTCTACCAATAAACAGGTCTAACAGTAATCTCCAAATTACACCGTATTCAGAAAATGACTGAACATTTTACTGCCAAGTAACTCGTCAGCTCTAATTAAAGAGTTTAATTATGCTGCATAATATCGTATTAAATCATGCTACACAATGTAATCTAATATCACAATCTACAAGCTTCAAATAAAAATATAAATCAAGACAGCAACAAAAAAAACACAAACAATGCACATAAAAAACAAAAAACAAAGCTTGCTGATAGGGAATTCTTGGATTTGCTGAGTTTTTGTGTATATTTTTTGTAGAATCATAACTTTAGTTCAAAATTATTAAAGTTATCTCCATAATTATTAATTCTGTAGGGTCTTAGCCTTGTGCTGATTTATTCAGATAAATTACACATTTTTCTGCAACTTTTAAAGAAAATCTACACATTTTTTTGCATTTGTGAATGTTTTCTTTTGGTATTTTGGACATTTTAACTCCCTTCATTGTGCTTTAGACTCAACAGCTGCTTCAGATTAATCTCAGACAAACTGATATTTTGGGAAACACACTAATCTACTTTGCTTTGAATTAGATTCATATTCTCTAATAAGTAATCTGAATATTTTCATGCTTTTTAACCCTTGGAACACCAAAACCATCAGTGGTTTTGAAAGGCAGGTTATCTTTGAAGTGAAAAAAACAAAAATTGCCACAATTACAGCATTAGTCAGAGCTAAAAACTGTGAAAACAGGAAAAGAATTGTTGGATTTTCAACTTTCCGACTGTACTTGAACTAATCGTCTGAACCTTTAACCACATTCAAGCGTCTATTTCATGAGATTTGGTTTATTCTACTTGCTGCTTTTAAAAATTTACAAAAAAAAATCACTGCTTGTGCATAAAAGATTCTGCAAAATACATAATTTACTATTACAGTCGGATGAACTAGTATTTTCTTTACCCCAATATTTAAACTTGTTGGGTTATTATGTAATGATAATCATAATCTTTTTGGGTTGTTTGTTTGTTTTTTACTGTAAAGCACTGTGAAGTTGTTTTAAATGCACTTTCTATCTCTATTGGTCTGTGTTTTAATGCACTTTTCTGATCTTAATGTCTACTTTTAGGTTTTATTGCTATGATTTTACTGTATGTCTATGTTTCAATCATTTTTCTGAATGTATTTCTTTGCCATTATAAAGCACCTTGAATTGCCTTGTGTATGAATTGTTCTATAAACTTGTCTTGCCTTCATAAAAAACCTGGTTTTCTCTGATTTGCAGTGACAATGCTCTGATATATACCTCAGCCCTCCAGTGTACTTCTGTTTCTCAAAGATGGTGATGTTATCGTATCCCAGACGGGCCAGGAAAGAAGCACAGCTGATGGACGCAGGGCCGCAGCCAATCAGAGCGATCGGGCTGTGGTAAGATTCTGGCATCTCATTGGCTGGTGGGAGTTCAGGATTCCTGATCTGAGGGATTCCCATTTTACTGAACACCTGAGAAAAAACACACATGCAGAAATGAACTCAAATACCTTTAATAGAGACTGCATTCCCATCATTTTCAATATAATTTTATACATTTTTGTCTCTGCTGGCTGCCACACCTCAGTGAGAATAGTGCAATAGTCCCGGGTCCACCATGAGTCAAGGAGCTTTTATACTTCATCTATACACTAATAGCACCCTTTGCACCTTTTTATTTATTTTCCTGTATTACAAATATTTGTAAGATATTTGGATATTAGGGATGTCCAATAAAGCATGGAATATGTTGCAGAAAGACTGGAAATTAACTGACTTAATCTCACAGAGTGCTTTTAAATCCAAACTGCGAGGTCTTGAGGCCGACTCCACAACATGCACTTGTTTTTCATCATTTTCTTGTAAATTTAATCTTTTCTTTTATTTGATTTTTTGCTAGTGTTTTAATTGTGTTTTAACTGTCTAATTTTGCAATTAGATAATCTCAATGGGATTTCTCCTGATTAAATCAATAAATCCATAGATAACATTGCATATAATACACTCGGGGTTTCTAAAAACATGCAGTAACCTAATAAACTAAGTGCAGCAGTCTGTAACTGACAGCTGAGGTTTATGAGTAGCTGATGTATTTTCTGCAAACTAAACCGGTCGTACCTCAGTAGCAAACTGCTGTAAGCCTCCGATGTTGATGGGTCCTTCCTCAGAAGCGTACAGGTTGCAGCCTCCAACGCACAAGTCTGACGTGGGACAAACCATGCCACAGGTCAGACCCAGAGGATTGTCAGACAGAATGGCTCGAGCTGCTCCATAGTAGTTCTGATAAACACACCAAAAACACACACAAGCATGAATGAAAGAACAGATGGGACAATGTATAATTGTGGGACTTTTTGTATCATAGTTGACATTTTTGCTGTTTTCAGGCCAAAAATCTACATGGCCGCCTATAACCAAACACCACATGGTATTTTTAGAGAAAGATTCTTCTAAATATTATATATACAATTGAGTGAAATTGAAATTGAAAGTTATTTAGATATTGTAGTAAACCTGTTGACTACTTTATATTAAATAACTCAGAAAGCCTTGGAGTCTGGCCAGTCTTTTCCTCAGGAGGAAATGACATCATGTGGAGCAGGTCATGTGATCTGGAATTAACACACTTCCTGGAGAGGTGTTTTTGTAATGGGGAACTTACCTGAAAGTGATTTCTCGGACACAGACACAATTTGTTATTCTGTGTTATAAAATAACACAAACGACCACAGAAAAACACAAAATGATGAGAGACACTACAAAAAGTTGCAAAATGACCACAGAGACACACAAAATGACAACAAAACACTTAAAATTACCACAAACAGACTAAAAACTGCCAAAAAATGGTGCAAAATGACCACAAAAATGCACAAAATAACCACAAAGACCGAAAATGCCCACAAAACAGTCTGAAAATCACCACAAAAGGAACAAAATTAGCACAAAGACACACAAAACAACCACAATTTGTGTGTGTGTGTGTGTGTGTGTGTGTGTGTTTCACTTTACCTTATTGGAGATACTTGTAATAAATGACTTGATGTCCAGGTTTGTCGGGCAGCTCTTCTGACAGGGAGCATCGGCACATTTCAGACACCTAAACACAGATTTTACTTTGATTAAACACACTACAAACATCAAATGTGAAAAAATGTGAAGTCAGCACCACCCGACAGTTCACATAAACTATTAGAACTCATTGCTGTCTGACAGTTTAATTAATAGAAATCCTCACAACGAAGAAATAGTCAGATCCTACAAACAGGGGCTACTGAAGCAAAGCAGCAATGATGATGATTGAACATTTTTGTCACATTTTCCTCAGTTATATCTAACAATAATCCCTAATACAGTCAGTTAAGCTGCAATAAATACATAATAAATTAACAAGATGTATGGATTGACCATTAAAATGCTTCTGCTAAAAGAGGCACTTGGATATTGTCACTTTGTGAGATTCAGAGCTGCTATAACTAGCTGTAGTAACAGATGATAGTACTAAATTAATGCCACAACATACAGATTTAACTGTCTCCTGCAGCAACATTAATAGTCTATATTCAAAAACTGACCATTTGCAATGAAATAATGACTTTTTTTGCCATAACTAAAGCGGTGGGAAATGCCTCATGATGGATGATGATGGATGTTTGTGTAAAATTTGCAACAGATTTAACCATTTTTTAGACATTTCAGTCTGCAGCAGCAACATTTATGGCCTGCAGATGTCAAAAGTGTTCAAATTGTAGCATCTAGTGCTTCTTTTGCTTGCAGGAGACATGACCACATCTTCTAAAGTGCTGCACTGCTGCTTTCTGAGAATGATCAAACAGCTTGTGTTCATCCTGCTAAATGTAGGCAGATTTAGTGTTTATTACAAGTCGAGTTCATTCACTCTGACCTCAGCGCTTCTCGTAGAGCTCCTCTCTCGCTCAGCGTTGTGTGTTTGATGTCGTCAAAGTTGTTCTCCAACTTCACACAAGACTGAAAGAAAAAGCAGAGAAAACAAAAACAGGAATTGAAATAGTGTAAGAGACACAAACACACTTTAACTTTCCTAAACTTTGAGCCAGAACTACTGTTTGTGTGTCTCACATCACAGTTCCTCTCAGGGTTTCTCTTCCAGTGCTTCTTTTCTTTCTTCTTACTTGCTGTGGACACGATCTGAGCATGAGTCTTCACTCTGGGGTTCAGACTCAAGATGCTCTGGAAAGAAAAAACAAGTGAAACAGACTCTTAGACCCTGATGGACGCGAGTTTATTTCTGGAAACCAATAACAGCTGTTTCTGTTGCAGTGTTTCTTTTTATTCCAACATCATGAGATCAGCAATTTTCCATGTCTTAAAGTAATACATATCTTATGTTTTTCCTCACAATAGTGACAAAGATCTCAATGTTCTCACGATCTATCTATCTATCTATCTATCTATCTATCTATCTATCTATCTATCTATCTATCTATCTATCTATCTATCTATCTATCTATCTATCTATCTATCTATCTATCTATCTATCTATCTATCTATCTATCTATCTTCATGAGGACAGTGCAAACATCTTATCAATACTATAAGATCTGTGTCATAATGTGTGCGAATGAAACATTGTTCAAAATCTATTATTATAATTTTTAACTGCGTCCCTTTGCTCACCAGAACATTGAGATTGTGGCTGATAAAGGAGGTGAACTTGTCGTGTTATCTGTGTTTCTATCACGGATGCAGCTGTGCTGGTATGAACGCTGTTTGTTTGGATGGTTGTGGTGGAGATAAGATAATGGTGAGGTGCCGGGTCAACGCGCTGAGGTGACGTGACCTGAGGCATTAATACATAACGGAGGAAAAGGAAGAAAGGAATGCTGTCCTACGCTGACATCTAGGTACAATCTGGACTGGATTCTGTGACATTCAGTGACAGTACTATGAAATCTTTAAATCACTGTAAACATTTTCTGACTGGTTCTCTGTGGTTGCACAACAGTTGCAGAGACATGCTTCTGCATGAAAGTTTCACCAGTAAAGCTCCACTTTCAAAGCTATAAGTGCAGTTCTCTAAATGGTTTCACTATTAGGTGTGTGTGGTCAGACTGTGGTCTGTGGTGGCTCTGACCCCGTCACCGCTATAATTAGCTCAAAATAAGAACTCTTACAATAACAATGTGATGCTTTCCATTTACGTTGTGTACAATCAGAATAATTTCCACTTCCAACTCATGTAAAGGGGCAGATTGGACGCTTTTTTTTTTTTTTTTTTTTTTACCGTGCAGTGACTAATCATTTGTTTTACACAAAAAGAATCTCATTCATGTGTTAAATAAATATAGAACTTTGAGATCAGTTGAATCTATTGCTTCAACTCCACTCGTGCCACGTGATTCTTATCTGCAGCTCGTACAGTAACACATGGTTTTTTTATGTAAGACCATGTTGGATGCACATAACGAGGCTTAAGACTTAGACTCTACAAAGGTGCCACTGAAATAAATCTTGTCCGTTTTGTACTCTCTTGTCCCTTCCATTTGCATTATTTTAATGCAAGGCAGAACCCATCATGTGCTCCTTGAAGACAGAGTGTTGCAGGACTTTTTAGTAATGCATTACATTTTATTTTAACATATTTCTGCAATAATGTTTCTGGTGTTCTTAAAGGGACATATTAGAAATTTAATATTCCTCTTCCACTTAGGTTAGAGAATCGCATGGGACAGATGCAGAGGCTGAGATATTCTAACTTTCAGTTCTAAAATTTCAGGTCCTACATTTCCCAGTAACAGCATCATCAGGGTTATTTCATGTCTGATTACAAGAACTCCACTTCAGAGCCACAAAAGACTGTTTTCACAGGCTAAGAAGCATTTGTTGTAATGACAAACTAATGAATGAAAACTCTGATCTTGACAAATAACCCTTTACATCCCCTAAATCCGGTTGAAAACTGTGTTGTGTCTGCATGTGGTTGGAGTTTCTATAGGTGGAGATGATTCAGAAGTGACTACAGGACTACTAGATAAGATGTAAATATGTTCAGTTTATGCTGTAAAACTCACATCATTAAACATCGGTTCAACACTGGGTCAGTCATGTGCAAAGTGTGAGGACTTGTGGGGCCTCGGATTAGTTTTCTGTCTACAATGCTGGAGGTTAAGCCCAAAATCCCCATTTGTGCTTGTAAAAATTCCTAAACTGATTTCATTTACAGTGACGGTATTCTACTACGTCATGTCCAAACACAGCAGTAACAACAAATGGTCTTATAAAGGGTAACTAAAATGAATTGAACATGGGCTTATTCCCACATAACGTACATGAGTTAATTAATAAAGTATCTATCTATCTATCTATCTATCTATCTATCTATCTATCTATCTATCTATCTATCTATCTATCTATCTATCTATCTATCTATCTACATGAAGACAGTGCAAACAGTTCACTAATGAAGACAGTAAGTAAGAGAATCCAGCTGTGAAAAGAGGCAAAACAAGTAGAGAACATTCTCATATTAATGTACCTCAATGTCTGGAAGATCTCTACTCAACATGACGCCTCTCTCCATCTTCAGGAACACAAACGTTCGAACGCTTTGTGAAGTTCGGCTGATTCTCGGGATTAGAGGTCCGAAGCACTGTCCGGGACGTCTCTGCTCCTGAGTGAAACTATCTGAGAGCTGATGTCCGTGTGGTTCCTCCTCCTCTTCCTAACAGTGAGGTCAGAACACAGATTTTCACTTTAAAACGTCGCTCTTTCTCCAACCGACCTGTTGATAAGCTGCACCTGCAGACAGAGCCGTTATCGCCCTCGGAGGGTCAAAGCTCAGCAGATCTGGGCTGAGCAGGACTCTGAGTACGTTGAGCTCTGGACAAGTCAAACAGTGACCACAGTCAACTGTCAGGTTCAAACTCCACCTGTAAGAGGAGTCCTGCACGCTTTCCCCTCCTGTCAGATACATAAATATGTGTTTTCTTACTTTTCCCCTCCTCTTCTCGTGCATTTTATTCTCCACACAGAGGAAACATCGGCTACCCTGAAGCCAGACAAGTTAAATCTGTCTAAAGATTTAAAATTATAATTGAGGCGGAGCACATTTTAAGTGTTTTATTTAGGAATGCATGACCTGGTGCATCAAGTGAATTGTGTGTCATTTAAACTCAGGTCATGTAAAACTGATCTCACGCAATGCAAAGCCACACTAAGGCTGAATGATATGGAAAATAAGAGACACACTGTGCTTATATACTTTAAAATGAGTCCCATTTTTAGTGGTTGAGGCATTTTTTGCATTTGTTTCACACATCTCCCACAGAGACGGTGTGACTCTGCAGCAGTCTGTAGCCAGCAGACACATCCTTTACATCTAGAGAATGTGGCCTCTACAGCATTAACGCCTCATTCAGGACAGATTTCTGACAGTCCTGGTTACTACCTCCTCCACTGCGCAGCTCTTTTCCACTGTCATCTGATGTGTGCGTGCGTGCGTGTGCGTGTGTGCAGCATCGCAACTGAAAAAAAATCGGCTGATTTCGGACACCCGCGGTCGGGAGTAACTCACCTGTTTCGTCAAAGTTCGAGATCAGAATTCGAGGCCAGACCGAAGTTACTTTCGTTTTTGGACGTTGCGCTACTTCCGGTGTTGTGCGTCACATTGTGTTTGCTGTTTAATGGACTCTGGCTTGACTCGGTTCTGGTTCGCTTCCCGTCTGGCTTGATCCGATTAAATCCGAAATTTAAAGTTTGAAGTTTGAAGTTAAAGTTTCTAAATTCTCCTGTAATTCTACACACACACCTAACCTAACCATGTGTCCATCCCTTTATGACCACAGTGTTCCATCTTCTGATGCTTCTTCCAGCAGGACAATGCTCCATGTCGCAAAGCTCAGATAATCGCAAACTAGTTTCTTGAACATAACACTGAGTTCTCTGTACTCCAGTGGCCTCCACAGTCAGTCCAATAGAACCTTTGGGATGTGGTGGAAAGGAAGATTGGCATCATGGATGTTCAGCCGACAAATCTGCAGCAACTCCGTGACCAAAATCTCTGAGGAATGTTTCCAACACCTTGTCGAAAGTCACAAAGAATTAAGGCAGTTCTGAAGGAAAAAGGGGGCCCAACCTTTTACTGGCAAGATGTACCTAATAAAGTGGCCACTTATATATTTAATATGCTCAGTTTGTTTCTTCAATTACATTTTCTAACTGTGGTAAATGGTGCAGTGTTGCCCTGTGAATCAGGTTGTGATATTGTCGACTGTTGTGCTCCGTAGAACTGTTAAATAACTGATTTTCCGCTTACATTCTAATATGATAATCTTCTGGCACTGACACTACAGTTGTGAGGCTTAAAGAGTAACTCAACTCCAGGATGAAGCTGTGTCCTGCTGCCCTCTCTGGTTAAAGTTTCACCTCTGAACACTGATTCAGAATAACTGATGTATGGACGTCCTGGAGTAGAGCTCTACTTCCCTGAGCAAGAAAACAACATAAACCAATGGGAGTCGGTACAAAGATATTCAAGGTATTTTAAGTTGCTATTTAATTCCCAACTTTACTAAAATGCGCTCCCTATAAATGACATTTTCAGCTCGATGATCCCTACTGATTGAGATTGCAAAGCCACATTAGGCTGAACTACATGCAAAAACAAAACATTGAAACTATTCTGATAGAAACTGAAATACGATCTCAGCTGAACAAATAAAATGATAACTTTTGCATTTCATTTCAGCTTAATAAATATAAAAAGATGGTGTTTTTGTTGCATTCTGTACCAAACAAGTCCATTCCCTTACATCTAGACAACATGTTTTGTAGCTCTGTAGCTCCACGGTGCTTCATTAATAACAGTTTGTTGTGACACATTTTAGCTTTATCAAAAAATTGCTGCTGCTGTGATTTGGAAATTGCACTTGACCATGTTGCACTTTTGATAATATTTCAATTAATTGTGCAGCCTTACACTTTAAAGATTATGATATTACTTAAGATCAGGACTTGGGAAACTACACATAGGGGCTGGTCTGATTTATAGCATGTGATAAGCTGAACTTATAAAGAAAGAATAAGAGATAAGCACTCTAACTTTAACACTTTAACAAGCAACTTAACTTTAAAATGTTGAATCTAGGTTGTGTTCATTGAATGTGGCAGTGTGTTTGGTGCAAACCTACTGTTTTTAACCATTAAGGGGCTCATTAGTCATGGATTTCAAACAGACATTTGGAAGAAATGTTCAAAACATAACACTTTATTGAGGCGTGTGCAGGTTCCTCAGACGTCGTTGAGATACAGCATCGAGGCAGCAGTGGCGAGAAGAGCGACAGCAGTAGCCATGGCAACACCTACACAAGACAGAGGATGAGAATCAGGTCAGAAGCATGTAAATAATATTTTCATTTCAGCAGTCAATTTTTAACAAATGAAGAAGTGCTAAATGCCACTGATTTATTGCAGTAGATGAAGCTGTTCAGTTTTTACTCTGCTAAGGAGCGTGGCAGAGTTATGTAACGATCGGGGATGGTTTGTCTGTCTGTTTGCAAATCAACTGGACTTCTCTTGTAGGTTCTTGAAGACGTTCCACCTCTTATCTTGGATGAGAGGTGGAACATCTTCAAGAACCTACAAGAGACGTCCAGTTGAACAATTGCGTTGTTTCTCTACACAACCTCCAGTTTTCTTTCCTCTAAAATTCATATTTCTACTCCGCCAAGGAACGTGGTAGAGTTCTGTAACGATTGCTGTAGGTCTGTCTGTCTGTCTGTCTGACTGTCAGCAACATTACTCAAAAACAGACCAACGGATTTGGATGAAATTTTCAGGGAAGGTCAGAAATGACACAAGGACCAAGTGATTAGATTTTGTCAGTGATGCAGCTTATAGTCTGGATTCACGGATTTGTTAAAGATTTCTGATTAAATTGTGGGGGTGTTTCTGAGTCTCATCAATTCCCGCCGCCCGCTACATATTTAGGTCACGTGATTCTGTATCTGTACATAACGTACACATGCAGAACACACGCCTGTGCTCAGCGCAAGGTCATTTTGTTTGTGAGTACATCTATATTAAATGGACACAATCTGTGGTGCCGTGATTTCTGATCGTCAGTAACTAATAAATAAATAAATGCTGCTTTTCTGACATATGGGGGAATGAGCCGCTTTGGAGGAGTACTGCGCTCTCTGAGGGCTTTTCTATTTATTACTGGATTGGATCCTAACATAATATTACTATAAAAGGTTCAATTGAACAAGCTAAGAAAAAGGTTGGATGAAAACACACATGAATATTAAGCTAATGTATCAATGACTGACAATGAATGAGTGGTTTACCGATGTAGTTGTTTTTCTTGGGCTCTGATGCTTTAACAGTTTCCACAGTGGGCTCTGAAAATACAAAACACACAATTTATGAACTACAATAATATAAAACCAGCCGTTACTTACAGGTGTTTAGTTATCATAACTCCCCTGTGGTACATTTTAAAGATCCCCCTCTGGTGAAAATCAATTTTTCATCCATTGTTGACATGTCAATGTGATGTTTTCATTTCAATGATGAAATAAGCAGTTGACATCACTTTGTTATTAAATATTCTGTGTGTTGTCCAGGGATATATTCATAGAAAGAGAAACTGTTTGAGATTGGTTCAGTCTATACATAGCCAGCAACCAGGTTTTTCCAGCAAAAAAATGGTCTGATCTGTAAAGTTTATCATTAACGCAGTGTTTCCCTCATCGAGGCTGGTTAAATCAGAACGTGACTCTGGACAACAGGGATGTTTGCCTTTACAGATTTCAGACTGAGCAAACAGTGACTCTACAGTAATGTTTGAACGATCCATGCAGAGAGTTTGTTTTCACCACTGCCCGAGGAGGAGTTTTATTCTCCTCTAACCTCATCACGTGTAAAAAACAGCAGGATTTTATGACATCACAGCCAGTTTACAATCAGAGTGTGATGTGGAAACATGAACTGCTGAGAAGTGAGATAGATAGATAGATAGATAGATAGATAGATAGATAGATAGATAGATAGATAGATAGATAGATAGACAGACAGACAGACAGACAGACAGACAGACAGACAGACAGACAGACAGACAGACAGACAGACAGACAGACAGACAGACAGACAGACAGACAGACAGATAGATAGATAGATAGATAGATAGATAGATAGATAGATAGACTATAGATAGATAGACAGATAGATAGATTGGTTTCTAATGTCCTGTAGTTCAACTTTGATCAATAGTTGTTGATCATTTTATATTGAAATATGAATAGATTTAGAATGTTTTACGAAGGAGTTGATGCAACTTTGCTGTTATTGATCTAGTAATTTAAGTAATTAAAAACTTTAAAAAAGGACCATCTGTAATACCACTGTGGTTTACGGATAAATGATTGGTGCAAGCAGATAAATGGTTCATTCACTGTAGAAAAAATTCTCTAAAAAAAGTAAAAATTTAGCAGCAAGGGTGCCAGAAAAAAAATTCTAAAAAAACACTAGAATGCTGAAATGTTTAGCAGCAAATAACTCTAATATAATTGTATTTTTAGATGATTTAAATTCAGTTAAACAGTGTAATTGTTTGATCACATATTGGAAAATAACAAATTACTATTCTTAAAAACACCGACTTTGATGCAAATGTTATTTGCAGTTTTTCAGTCGACATGTAAAAAAATTAAATAGTATAATTTTATGGTCAGATGCTGTAAAAGATAAACAGTTTTGGCCTGTTTTTTCTGTCATTATACTGGTTATTACCTGTAATTTAACAAAACAGGGAAAATCTGTAAAATAACAGTAAACAACCTAAAAAAAATGCAGTTAAAACTTTAAAACCCACTAGCTTCATACAGTGAATGGACCACCTAGAAGCTACGTTTTAGGGTGTGAGAATCCTGCTTTATAAATCCATTAACCACACAGTGATTCCAAACACACACCTGCTGTAACGCTGCTCTCTGTGACTTCAGCTGTCATTTCCTGCCTGGTGTCCAAGTCTTCCTCGGCTGCGTCCATGTCCAGCATCTCCTTCAGCCGGTCGATCACTTCAGGCAAACCCTCGTCGCTGAACTGGTAGTCGCACACACACACCGGACCGTTCACTTTTACCGGACAAAAGACACGACGAGGGAGGCAGAGCTGCTCTGAAAGGGAAACAGACGGACAAATTTAAGAAAGTAATAATGAAAGGACTGAAACATTTGTTGAGGGGGATAAGATCTATTTGTTTCCGTTTTTACTAACTACTATCGACTATGGATGTATTAAATGATAATTGTTAAATTTCAGCTTGATATGGCAAATACTTAGTAATTTTAAACGGCAAGTCGACCCACTGTCTGCACAGTTTTTTCAGCATTGAAATTTAAGGTGATATGTGGATGAGTCAATATATAATTGTGGGACTTTTTGTATCATAGTTGACATTTTTGCTGTTTTCAGGCCTAAAATCAACATGACCACCTATAACCAAACACCACATGGCATTTTTAGAGGAAGATTCATCTAAATATTATTTATACAATTGAGTAAGATTGAAATTGAAAGTTATTTATAAAGAAATTGTAGTAAACCTATTGACTTGCAATAAATCCACACTTGACTCACACACTACTTTATATTAAATAACTCAGAAAGCCTTGGAGTCTTAATAAAAGAACACAATCAAAACTATTTCTGAATAAACTCATTTTATTATTGTTTAGCTAATTAGAAGGTGGTTGTTATTAATTTCGGACGGTTATTTAGTTGACATTTTAGTGATATCCAGTCATTTTTTATTAATAAGTGATTGTTTCCATAATAAATAATTATGGAATTTGTAAAGACATGATCATAATGAACATAAAAACATTAGTTTTTTTTTTACTTTTAATAAAAATGTATGCCGATATATCCCATGGACTTCAAAAGTCCCTCAATTATATATTGACCCAGATGATAATATCTCAGTAACTCATCTGGATAAAAGCCTAAACGTTTAATGTTATTTTTCATGATTCCCTTTATGTAGAATCTATGATATAAGACAAATATATCAAATAATCTCTGACTGATTATGCTTGAGTTGAAATATGAAAAATTGAAGCCGCCATGAAAAGTCCCATCTTTGAGTACACATGAACTAAAAAAAAATGATAAAGCAGAAGTGAACTAGTGATATTTTCTGAACCAAATGTAGCTGAATGTCAAAATACTACAAAACTAAATCTATATAATAGTTTTAAAATGAAATCCATGGTCACAAAAATGAAAAAAGTTATTCTGGTGAAACTTCCATAACTGAGCAGGTATGAGAAGTTGTACCACAAAAAACAAATATATTACTAGAAAATATTTAAGCTTTCTAAATATCCACATTTTATGTTATAAACCTTTTAGGCAAATCTGAGAAGCTTGAGCAGAAATTGCTCTAAAAATGTGATATTTCAGATGGACTGACCCAGCTGCACATTCGGTCATTTTCCACATTAATCTGTTTCTTGTTCATCCTGCATAGTTGAACTTGTCTGTAACTTTTGTTAAACTGGTTGTTGTGAAGGAGGGTTCTCCTCCGCCTACAGTTAAACCTTTAATGCAGCTCTTCCTATCATTGTGCAAATCCTGCCTCTCTGCTGGGATTGGTTGACCTCGAACCCACCCACGACCCTGAACCTCAACCTCAACTATCTACAGCCAGAAGCAAACGATCGGTGAAGCAACTCTGCTGAACTTGTACCTGTCTGTTGTTTGTCTCCGCTCTGGTCCTCCTCCTCCAGCAGCATCTGAACCCTCGAGGCCACCGTAGAAACCACATCCCTCTTCAGCAGCTGAAGGTTTAATTGGCAAAAATTAGAAATTCCTCTTCACTTTCACTGGACTTTGTCCACTGTAGCAAAGTCTTACCTTCTCTGCCAGTTTGACCTTGGGTTTGTTGCTGTGTAGGAAAGCTCTGCTGTGGATCGCTCCTCTGACCGACACGCTGCCTCCACACAGCTGGACCACATCTGGTAACCTCTGGTCATCCTAGAGCACAGGAAGTCAACGTCCTCAGGCACGTGCACCCTCACACACCTTAACGTAGTGGCTTCATTTGAACAGTTTAGAATCTATTTTGAAACAGTTAACTGAAGGAGCCTGCCCTACATCTCTGGAAGCTCATTCTATGCAGAAGCATGAAGTGTAAACAACGCTTAAGTGGAAAAATTATTCAGGATTCCATCTGAACCCCAAGCAAGTTTTTGTAAGTTTTCCGATGGACCAGCATGAGTAGTTCAAAGACTGTTGGAAAGTTTCAAATCTCACGATTCTTTTCGTTTTTACAGTTTCTCTCTGCTAAATGGTGTCATTTTGGTGCTTTAAAAAAAGGGGGGAAAAAGCATGTCTTTAATCACCTTCAGTAGATTTTGGGACCCAGAAGGTTTAGTTATACCTATTTGTTCCAAAAGATTACAGGCGCAGCTATGTAATCATATTTTTTGAACAAGTTTAAACATCTCAATAATAATAATAATCTTACAAAAACACAACCAGTTGCACTACCGTTCAAAAGTTTGGGGTCACCGAGGCAATTCCATGTTTTCCATGAAAACTCCCACTTTTCTCCATGTGCTAACATAACTGCAGGGTTTTCTAATCATCAATGAGCCTTTCAGCACCATTAGCTAACACAATGTAGCATTAGAACACAGGAGTGATGGTTGCTGGAAATGTTCCTCTGTACCCCTATGGAGATATTCCATTAAAAATCAGCTGTTTCCAGCTACAATAGTCATTTACCACATTAACAATGTCTACACTGGATTTATCATTCATTTAATGTTATCTTCATTGAAAAAAAAGTTTTTCTTTCAAAAATAAGGACGTTTCTAAGTGACATAGTGAATGTGTATTTGTGTGCGTTTTCTGCGTTTCTTACTGAAGTGATGAGAAGCTGAGCGGAGTACATCTGTCTCACATTCCTCCTCTGTAGACAAACACAGTGGGTTAGAATTATACTTCAGCCTTTCACACAATCCAGATAATCAGTTATTGTGACAACAGTCTATGTTGGAGACGGTTTTTTAACCTCTTTCAGCCCAGAGAAGGTCAAGGTCTGTATTTATCCAGCGTCTCTCCATCATCAGTGCACATTAGTTTCATTTAAAATCCTCATAGAACTAAAAACCCTTCACTGGGATTCATCAGTTACAGTTCATTAGATGCTGGTGAAGTTCCAAAAGCAGAAAATATGTGTATAATTATAAAATCAGGGATATAAATGTAGTCAACACCCAAAAATAAATTTAAAGTGAATTTTTATTTGTCCATTAGCTTTCCCCTGGTTGGAAATCACATAAACAAGTGAGGAAAGACAGTAAGATATTGTATTAGAGATGTTAATGATATATTTTAGCACATTTTTTACAGTTTAACTAAAAATGCAAAGTCCAAAATTATTCCCAGCCTTCTTTGGTAATCAGTGTCCTAAAAAAACACAGACTTATGTTGTGAAATGTTTTCAGAGTGTTTTATTTCTACAACCTGCCCTGCTGTGAGCTCTGAGTCCTCTGGCAGCTTTTTTCCATCAATCAGACAAACTCCACTTTCAATCTGGTGCGCCCACACTTTCAGTCCCTCCTGAAACACAGAGTGATACGACAATCGTTCCACTGGACTTCTTAACCTTCCTGTTGTCCTCATTTATAGGCACCAAAAAATATTGTTTCCTTGTCTGAAAAAAATCCAAAAACTCAGCAAAAAAAATCCCCAAATTTCTGAGAATTTGCAAAACCTTCAGGAAGAAAATTCCAATAATTCCTTAAAGGTTTCCCTTAAAAGTTTTAATTTTAAAAAATCCTCCAAATTTGGCGAGATTTTTTGGATTTTTGTCTGTGTGTTATTAAATGTGTGATATTGTGTGTGCCAACCTTGAGACATCCGTCCATGTTTTCTGCACTGGTTTTGTTGTGTGGCAGCGGAACCAACAGGTTTACATTCAGACAACACGACACTGTGGCCCAGGAGGAACACACACCTGACTGGTACTTCCAGTCTGCAGGTTTGGCTGTGCTCTGCAACAGACAAAAACACAACGCTGCATATTTACAGCTAAACTTCACAGCTAGTCAGAGATAGTTTAAAGGTGCGACAGGAGATTTTGAACATTAATACAGCCTTAAATATAGCAACAAACAACTATTTCTAACGATTATCAGCCTGGACATTATCAGAGCCCATGTATAGAATTGTTGTTGTTCTTAATCCTCCTGTTGTCTTCATTTACAGGCACCAAAAAATATTGTTTCCTTGTCTGAAAAAAATCCAAAAATTCAGCAATTCTGAAAATTTGCAAAACCTTCAGGAAGACGATTCCCAATAATTCCTTAAAAGTTTCCCTTAAAAATTTTATTTAAAAAAAAAATAAAAATCCCCCAAATTTGGCAAGAAAATTCTTGTAAATATTCTCAAAAAATTTGTAAAAATCTTCCTAAAAAATCCTAAAAAAAAAATATCTAAAGTGATTCCATATATATCAGTAAAACTTCTGATGTTTTCTTTAAGAACATTCACAAAAAAATCTAACAAAATCCAGTGATTTTTGCTGGATTTTGTTAGATTTGTATGTGAATGTTCTTAAGAAACATTTTTTCACATTTCTTTTTTCCACCATAAAATGTTGAAAGATTTCCCAAAAATGTTGAAAATGTGGACATCAGAAGTTTCACTGTGAAAATATTATTTTTTTCCACATTTTCAAACTTTAAAACGGGTCAATTTTGACCCGCAGGACGACACGAGGATTAAAGCTGATTCTGATTCTGAAAGACACAAACTAACCTTGGGGTCTTTGACATCGAAGGTTCTGCAAACGGTTCTGTTGTGTGGAGTTAAAGAACATCTTCACACAGTATCTGGAAGCTTCCTGACAATGACGAGGCTGAGGGAAAAGGATACTTCCTGGTTTTGGTGTTGACGTGCAGCGTAACGCTGTCTGTGACGTCATCGTCTGCAGGGTTCCACAGCAGCTCCGAGGAGATCAGGTTCTCCACTGCAAACACCAGCTACGCACAGACACACACAATAACACACACAGGGATCAGACAGAGAGAACACACTGATCTGTAAATGTATTTTCAGAGGTAACGTTTGGGTAACGCTTTGGTCACACAGTGCAAAGGATATGTAATGGTTGTGCATCTGTCAGCTGACTGTGAGGTTTATCTGCTCTCTAGTGGCCAAAAATCAATGATCTCGGGTCAATTTGATCTCTCGTCAAATTGACCCGTTATAAAGTTTGAAAATGTGGGAAAAAATATATTTTCACAGTGAAACTTCTGATGTCCACATTTTCAACATTTTTGGGAAATCTTTGAACATTTTTTGGTGGAAAAAAAAGAAATGTTAAAAATGTTTCTTAAGAACATTCACAAAAAAATCAACCGAAATCCAGCGAATTTCGCTGGATTTCGGTTGATTTTTGTGTGAATGTTCTTAAATAAAATATTATAAGTTTTACTGATATATCTGTAACCACTTTAGATATTTTTAGAATTTTTTTTTTGGAAGATTTTTTAGTCATTTTTTTGAAAATATTTACAAGAATTTTCTTGCCAAATTTTTTTCAAAATAAAACTTTTAAGGAATTATTGGAATTTTCTTCCTGGAAGTTTTGCAAACTTTCAGAATTTTTTTGCTGAATTTTTGGGATTTTTTGGTACCCAATATTTGAAGTGAGGACAACAGGAGGGTTAAAGAACCACACCTTTGGTTTTTTTTACTAGACGGACTCACAGATAATGGCGTAACACATGCAAAACAAAGCAGTCCAAACAAGCCTAATGATAATCACCATGAGTTATAAACGTGTCTTTTTACAGGTGAAACTCCTGAATTTTAAGGTGGCCGTATGCTGAAAAATTCACTTAGAAAACTCAAACAATTCTGCAAAAACTACAAAAGCAAAACATGGCTGCATGCTTTGGGAAAAGACTGGAAGTGACTGAAGGTGTGAGCAAACGGTAGTTTGACTTAAACACTCACCTGTCGGAGTGTGGTCAGTGTGTCCTTCGCATCTGTATCAGTGATGATGAAGACTCCTAACACAGACAGGCCTCCGGGCAGCATCCTGGACACCTGGAAACCAGCAGCACATGTGAACCGTGCTGCACGCTACACTGTAAACTCTGCACTGAAGAAAAGTTCAAAATCCTGCAAAGCCTGGAAAGCTTTCAGTCCTTTCCCCTCAAATTTGGGTCCTGTACCTGTGGAGTTTGTGGGTTCTGTGCACTACGTTGGGTGTTCCTGTACAGAGACTTCAGATGTTGTTCTAGGAATCTGCTGGGTTTACAGTCACAGCTCTTCATGCTTCTATTACCACTGTTCTCATTCTTCCTGATGTTCTTGTCAGCTGGGATTTATCCCTACTGCCCTCTTTTGCAGCAGCTGTCTGGAACCTTCCTTGGTGTGTCTCATTTGGACTTGGGGATTTCAAATCGATGCTTGGCTCACATGTTCCTCTATACTCTCTGTGTGTATTTTACAACTCCTGCAATAAGGTAAAATTCTTTGTTTTTTTATTTAATGTTTTCCATCAGTAAAAGCTCTTCATGTGTTCTAAAAACTCATGAAGTGGAATCTAAGTCACAAATCAAGGGCCAGAGTTTAAGACCTGACCCTGTTCAAATGTTTAATCTTCAAAAAAATCATCAGGAGAAGTCAGCACTTGGAGGCAGTAGGATTAATTGATGACAAAAATCCAGGAGTAGTTCTTAGCAGTGATAACACCACAAGAAAAACTGAAGATACTGAGCTGTGCATTGCCTTTCATGCTGTGAGAGTTGGTCATTTTTCTACACCTATAGGGCGTATGATGGGAGTCACAGTTTTGACACCATTATATTTTTCTAAATCTATTGGTCAGATCATGATGTCAGGTTATCATATTTCACCCCTAGATCTCTCCCTACAGAGAACATCATCAGGTTATCATTAGGTCGTTTTACAGAGAACAAGCCCAGACATGTTCAGACTTTGCCCTATTATTTTAAGACAGATTTCATGCATATTATACCTTTATGTATTGTTATGTTTTTGGTACACTTCTTCTAAAAGTTACATTGCTTTAAGTTTAAACCGTTATGTTCTGAGTACTCCACATTTACAGGTTATGCTTTATGATCTTCCAGCTGTGTGTGTGTGTGTCTACAGTGTGTGTGTGTATGTGTGTGTGTGTATGTTGTGTGTCTACAGACACACAACATACCATCAAACATCAATCATTACTAGAATATTCATTATTATGTGTTTTACACATATGTTTTAACGCTGGTCTTCAGTTTAACAGCATTTGCCATAATTATGTCATCTTTTACTTTCAGCACATCGCACCAGAAAATATTTCACTACACTCACACTGAGTGACTGTACAGGACATTTTAACACGGTTTTGTGCACGCGAGCGTGTACAGTAACAGAGCCTCGTTCCTCTTTCCCTACCTGTCGGGCGTGCTCAGAGACCAACTCTTTGTCCACAGAGTTTCCAGCCGCAGTCGACTCCTCACTTTGGGGTGTCCGAATTGCCATGACGACAAAATCCCTCTGGGCTGAGCTCTGAAATGTTTCGTTATTAATATTAGTTACTGTCGCTTCAATCTTCACACAGCATACCATTCCACTTCACATCATGTCATATTACGAGATAAAGAGCTGCTATGACTAATCAGATCGTTTTACACATCAAATATTTGATTTAGCACAAACAGTAATTGTCGAGTCACCAGTATTTTTCTTTATTTTTTTACCATAGTGAACCGAGTATCTTTGGGCTATGGACTGCTGGTCCAACAAAAACAGGCATCCCAGACTACCACCTTTGATTAAAAGTATAATTGGCTTTTTTTTTTTTTTTTAAACTGTATTCAGAAAGTTTACAGACAGAATGGTTAATGGATTAAACAAGCTAATAGCCTGTGCATAAATCAGTAATAACAACATTACTATGAAAATAAAAACAGCACATTTATCAAATTTGGCCACTTGTTGACACATGCATCACCTAGTACAGTATATATATCCTCAACAGATTTTTATTCTGCAGCCTGCACGTTGTTGTTGTACAGTTACAGTGTGCTCAAAATGTAAGTGCAGTGAACGATGGCAAACTTTTACACATGATCTGAAAGAAGACAGATGTGATCTTACCTGTCCAATAAGGAGGCCTGTGACTGGACCTGCTTGTTGTTCGCATAGTTTAGACAGATACCTCTCCACAGTATCTTCTACTATATAGCCACGACCCATACTGCCTGAGAAATAAATAAAGAGGTGATTCAAAATCAGTAAACCTTTATGTTTATATCTGTATCAGTGTATCTGCAATGAGACAGTGCTGGGAAAAGACAAGAGTACTACAGCCTCTTGGTTTCACTTTTCCTGTTATCTACAGACATACAATAAAGCAGTAAACCTCATGAAACTAAAGCCCAGAGTTTATTAGTATGTTTTCAGGGCTGTCTGTTCCTCTAACTTGAGCTAGCCGATATTTACTAGCTACATTTAGCTAAAACAAAATGTTCAAAGTTCCATTTCAAATCAGCCTACAGCTACAAATTCAAGAACTTCCACATACCGTAGGGGGAATACCTGAAAGAAGAGAAAAAGTAGCAAAAAATATGAACCAGAAGGCAGACAGCTTGCTTTGAATTGTACCAGCTGGCAGTGGTTCGTCAGCAGAGGATAAAACACAAGTTCCCACAATGCTTTCTGCTGTGACGTATTTCCGTCGCATGTCTCATCGTAAAGGTTGAAGTGACCGGAAGCGACCCTAAACGTCAAATTAAACCAATAACTGACTAAACACTGTCGATTTCGCTTCAAAATAAAACTCGCAGCAACAAACAAACTACTGTAGTGATTAATTTTAAACGTTTGGCATCACATATAGTTGTGGATGAGTTATGATGACGAAAATTAATTTAAAAGCAGATAACTAAATTATTCTATTGAAAATAAGAATGAACACACTTCCTTGAGAGGTGTTTTTTGTAATGCATAGCTTAGTTGAAAGTGATTTCTCAGACACAGATACAATTTGTTGTTTTCCATATAAAATTTGATATATTGCTGAAAAAGAATTATCTGTCATAATTATCTCAACTTAATAAAAAGAACACAATCAAAACTATTTCTGAATAAGCTCATTTAATTATTGTTTTGGGAATTGGAAGGTGGTTTTTATTCAATTGGGATGGTTATTTAGTTGACATTTTAGTGACATCCAGTCATTTTTATTAGTAAGTGATTGTTTCCATAATAATGATGATGGAATTTGTAAAGACATGATTCTAATAAACATTTAAAAAATTCGTCTTTTTACCTTTAATAAAAAATGTATGCAAGATACATCCCATGAACTTCAAAAGTCCCTCAATTATATATTGATCCTACTACTCTGCTTCTCGTAGCTGTTTGCCAACGATCACCTTATTTTGAAAGTTTGAGACGCACATCCTGCGTTGGGATGAGTGCGGCTTGACACTTTCGTAGTTAGATTTCAACGGACAGAATACAGTCCAAGATTATTGTAAGAGTTTGGCGTCCAGTAACTGTTATATTTGGCGGGGAGTAGGAGGAGATGGCGGCCGTCCTGCTCCAAGCTTTGGAGAAACCGGAGCTGAACAAACTCCCGAAGGGCGTCCAGAACAAGCTGGAGAAGTTTGTAACGGAGCTGCAGAATGCTAACGAGGCGCTCAAGACGCAGCATGAGCGGTTCAAAGCGGACAGCGGTGAGTAGCCGCAACCGAGCCGACATTAGACACCTGCTCGGCGTCTGATTAACGATAGAAGCGTCGTAAGAAAAGTACAGACTACTACAAAGCTGTCTTCTGTTTGATTCGGCCTAAGATTAATAGTCGTACGTGTTTCTCAACGCTAACAACCTCCCGCTAACGTTAGCTACGATGTCACGCTAAAGCTAACTTTGACGGAAAGAGAGTTAAACAAGCAGTTTTCAAACTTGATATTTTATCTAATAAAATGCCGTAAAGTGTGTTGAATTAATGCCGAAGTGATTTGCCGTTCCCATATATTTGGAACACGTCCCTCAAATGTCTGTGTTGTCTTTATATAATTGACATCTAGCTAGAAAACGCTGAATTAGTATAAATTTAAGTGAAGTTTGGCACAATTGAATTCCCAAATATCTGTTGAGGTTATTCTGAAATAAGGAAAGTGTGTGGTTCATTTAGGTCATGCTACATTGTAATTACACCATGCTGCCATTGAGAATTTTTTGCAGAATGAGAAGAAAAATTCTGATTATTAAGCCAGTCATTAATATGTCTGTGCAATGCAGGAGTTATGCACATGTTATTAGATAAGAAAGGTGTTGTTGGTGATGTGTTTTTTTTCTGGCTGGATACAGATTATCAGTGATCAAGGAGATCGATGGCTGATACTTAGATCCAGTATACATCTGCAGTGAAAATGAAAATCTTGGTGTCAGTTTAGGATAACACAAACTCATCATAAAACTTAATCATAATACATTTTTAGTGTATTTCTTACATGTTTATTTAAAATAGGGGGCCTTTAACCTTCAGTATTGATAGGCTAACCAATCCGACAGTCGTACCAGAGCCCAAGTAGCACTATTTTACATAAACTTTTTTAAAAATCACAATACAGATAACTGGAAAAATCCTGGTAATCGGATTTAATAATCGTCCAAACCAATACTCGGTTGCCCCTATATGTATCACGTGTTGAGTATTTATGCTTTCCTATTGAATGTTGTGCCCCTACAGAGCAGCAGTACTTTGACATTGAGAAAAGACTGGCGGAGAGTCAGGAACAGATCCTGTCGGCCACCAGAGACCTGCAGGCCCTCAAGGAGGAAAATAAAAAACTCAGTGAGTTTTCAGACATGTAATTTTTATGTATTTCTTCTTCAACAAGTGTCTTATAGCTGCATGTTGTCTGGATTAACACAAGACAAAGTTAATAGCCCAGTAGTTGCTCGATCTTCTTTGTGAAATTATACTTATGTTCTTTATGTTTAAACTGTGGAAACAGAGGAATTCAGTACCATGTTTAAATGTCTGGAAAGATCAGTAGCAATTACAACTTTATGCATAAACAGTGAGTTATAGACTTCAGGGGATACAGGTCCTACAGTGTCAGCTGATTTGAGTGTATCAAATTAAATAATAATCTTACAGTTTTGCTTGATATTTTGTGGAGATGTAACTATTTGGAGTCTCTAAACCTAAAATTTGAATGTAGTGTGATTTGATGTTAATGTTTTAACTAAGGATGTCCGATAATATTGGTCTGATATCAGCATAAAAATGTAATAACAGTCAATATCGTTATCGTTTTTTTTTTGCCTATCGTGACAACAGATAAAATAATGCCTGGATTTTGCCAGCATTTTGCTCAGACAATGTTTCCATCTGAAAGCCTTGTTGCATTTGAGAATGCATCCAATGGAGCATCACAGTAAAATGAGGCATGATGTGTTAATTCCACCACAGGAGATATGAGATGTTACCTAGAATTAGTTAAATAGCCCACAGATATTGGTATATCGGTTGATATCAGAATTTAGAGTTGGACGATATTGGCATATTGGTTACTGGCAACAAAGCCAATATCAGGCATCTCTAGTTTTAACACACTGACTGGTTCTGTCTCCGTCTGTTCTTGACGCTTGTCTCTGTGCAGATGAAGAGCTGAGCGCTCTGAAGGGAATAGAGGGAGAGACCATTGAAGACAAGCCACAGCAGGAGGTAAACATTCCTTTGAGGACAGCCATTGTGTGATTTCTACAAAGATGACGTCCAACTAATGACATATCCTGTTAATAACTCTCTAATATGGCTTGGATTTTCATGGCACCTACAAGTTTTCTGTTACTGTATTTATTCCGCAGTCATTTAACCCTCATGTCGTCCTGCGGGTCAAATTGACCCGTTTTAAAGTTTGAAAATGTGGAGAAAAAAAACATTTTCACTGTGAAAATTTCCACATTTTCAACATTTTTGGGAAATTTTTGAGCATTTTATGGTGGAAAAAAAATGAATTTTTTTTTTTTTTAAAAATAACATTCACAAAAAAAATCAACCAAAATCCAGCGAATTTCGTTTGATTTTTTTCTGAATGTTCTTACAGAAAATATTAGAAGTTTTACTGATATATATGTAATCACTTTAGATATTTTTAGGATTTCTTTGGATGATTTTTACAACTTTTTGAAAATATTTACAAGAATTTTCTTGCCAAATTTGGGGGATTTTTAAAAATAAAACTTTTAAGGAATTATTGGGAATTTTCTTCCTGAAGGTTTTGCAAATTTTCAGAAATTTGGGAATAATTTTTGCAGAATTTTTGGATTTTTATTCAGACAAGGAAACAATATTTTTTGGTGCCCGTAAATGAAGACAACAGGAGGGTTAATAGTGTCTGAAATATCTGCTGCTTTTCTTTGCATCATTTTCTAATGCTCACTTAAAGTATTTAATAACTTACTTGAAGACATTTCAGAGTAAACTGCACTTAATTTTGAATGCAGTAAGTCGCTACTCTTGGTCTGTCACCTGATCATAGTAGTTTACTTGACATTGTAGGTTATATGTTGAGTTAAACCACTGTAGCTGAAGTGTCAGTCAGAATTTGTACACTAAGCATTAAAATCACAATGAGATCTTTTATACTGCACAAATACACCTCTGGAATCACACATGTGGCTCCTACAAATTCATTTACAGATCTGTTGCAATATATAGCAACATACTAGATTGATTCAGACAAAAACATTTGAATTCTGTACAAATTGTGTAAAGTATTATAGTCAGAGAACTGAATGTAAGGTGTGTATGTACATATGTGTGTGTAGCAGCAACAAACCAAGACCAAGTATGAGATTGAAGCGGAGAAGAGAGAGCTGGTGAGGCTGCTGGAGAAAAGATCACAGGAAGTGGAAAATCTCACAGGTAAGATTTCAGGTTCACACACAGAAACTGCCCAAAGGTGCAAATCTGAATATCTTCTACATTAATTCTGAAAGTCAGTTGTTTACTGACCTGTAAGGCGTTTGGTTACAGCGTCGACAGCAGCGCTTCTCTTATTCTGGTTTTTGCCTTTTCGCTGTTTGCAGATGATGTGAAGCGTTTGAACGAGAAGCTGACTGACGCTAACAAAGTGAAGATGGAGCTGCAGCTGAAACTGGATGAGATTCAGTCGTCTGCAGCTTCTGTTCAGGTACAGATTTAATGGAAACCGCCACGGTGGAAGTGCTTCAAGATGTCAGAAATGTCTGGACTGTGAGGTAATAAGTTTCACCGGTGTTGTGTGTCGTAGCACCGGGAGAATCGCATGGAGCAGGAGAAGGAGCTGCTGGAGAAGAAGATCGAGTGGTTGACTGCAGAACTGAAGACCAAGACTGAAGAACTGCTCAGCACCAACAGAGAGAAGGGCAAAGAGATAGTGGAGCTTCAGGGGAGTCTGAAGAGCAGCAAGGAGCAGGTAACATACAAATACCATCATCAGCTTAGCAGAGTGTGTCATAAATGCACAAATATAGCAGAGGTTCCATCTCCTGTGTTGGCAGGAGTGATGAAATGTTACATGTGGTTCAGGTGTTTTTCTGTTCGTTGTTTAACAGGTGAACAGGCTGGAAAGTCAGCTCAGCTCTCTGAAGCAAACCAATGAAAGTCAGAATAAAAGAGCCGAAGACCTCAACAACAAACTGAAGCAGGTAATGTAACATCCATACCCAATATTGGCATAAAAATGTAATATCGGTCAATATCGTTATTGTATTTTTTACCTATCATGAAAACCAACGAAATAATGCCTGGATTTCGCCGGCATTTACCAACTCATAGAGGGAGGGAGGGAGAGTGTGAACTGTTGTTTGAGACGATTAAAAAAAATAAAAAAAAAAGCATAAATATGGCATTCTTTCCATAACTTCAGGCTGAACTAGTTTTCTTATTTTACTCAGACAGTGTTTCCATCTGAAAGCCTTGTTGCATCTGAGAATGCATCCAATGGAGCATCACAGTAAAATGAGGCATGATGTGTTAATTCCACCACAGGAGATATGAGATGTTATCTGGAATTAGTTAAACATCCCACAGATATCAGTATATCGGTTGATATCGGAATCAGAAATTGAGAGTTGGACAATATCGGCATATCGGTTATTGGCAAAAAAGCTAATTCTGGACATCTCTAACAGAAATTTACGTTTGGTTGAAAGTTTGGACTCAGTAATGTTAAATGGTTGCTTCTTACCGTTTTGTTGACTGAAATATTCTTTGATTCATCACTATAACATGTTTAACATTTAATTATAAGTTGCAGCTCCAGTGTTAATACCTACAGCATACATTGTCTAAGTGGTCTGCATGTTTCTCCAGGCTAAAGACGAGCGAAGTGCCATGGAGGAGAAATACCGCAACGAGCTCAACGCTCATACCAAGCTGTCTTCACTCTACAAGGTGAGAATCACTGCAAAGCACTTTGAATGTGTGTTGCTTTAGTAATTTATAACTGATGTTGAGACAGTTTCAGCATGAGGTGTTATGTTTACATACGTGGAATGATGTTATTTCCTACATGTGGTCAGTATTATGACCACCTGTCCGAATACTGTGTCGGTCTCCTTTATGCTGCTTGTGGCCCATCAGTTTATACTGTAACCTCTATTTCCTCCCTCTAGGGGGCAGCGACAGACATGGAGACCAAGAACCAAGAACTGAGCAGAGCAGTGGAGGAACTGGGCAAGCTGGTGAAAGAGTCTGGAGAAGGTACGACACTAGTGTTGAGTTGATTTTCAGAAAAATCTTCCTTCTGTCATTCACTAAGTGAATAGGTGATTGTTTCCTGCTATTTTCAGTGATAAAACTAGTCCTGCTGGTAATTCAGGAGTGACTTGTCTCACTATATTTAGTGGAGTCAGGAAAAGAAACATCCTTACTCTGAATCTAGATCACATTTTTGCATGTTAAGTGTAACTTTCCTTTTGTTTAATGTCACTGACACCTTTGCAGCCAATAAGACTCTGCAGAAGAAGGTGTCTGAGGGCGAAGAGTTGAAGACACGACTTGAGGCAGAGCTGAGAGAGAAGATCAAGAAAATGGAGAAGGAGCTGGAAAACGCTACAATGAAGGCTTCTGGCAAACACTGCTGTAAGAACGTGCACTTTCTGCCATATTTAATGTGTAGCTTTCATATCTGTGTTTGTAAAAAACGAGTGTGTCTGTATACACTCCTACTACATTTATTTCCATGTGTGTTCTGCTGCAGGTGCACCTTCTCTGACTGAGGAACAGCTGGACTCCATGTGTCCATCAGCTGCTGCCATCGCTGCCATCGTCAAGCCTGGCATGAAGTTCTTTGATGTCAGTTTAATGGAATCTTTAGATACTTTAACCCTCCTGTTGTCTTCATTTTCAGGCACCAAAAAATATTGTTTCCTTGTCTGTAAAAAAATCCCCAAAAATCCCTCAAATTTCTGAAAATCTGCAAAACATTTAGGAAGAAAATTCCAAGAATTCTTTAAAAATTTCCCTTAAAAGTTTTATACAAAAAAAATCTGATCTGATTTTAATTATCCACTGAATAAAAGTTTACTTTATGCAGCCTGCACATGTCCTGAAGTCTACCTGAAATACTGACGTGTACCTGCACACATACTGTTTGTTTAATAGGAGGGATGCAACGATACACTCAACTCATGATTCGATACGATTTTCTCACAATTTTTTTTAACAGAATGAGCTTGCAGACAAATTATGACTAAAAAAAACATTCTTTTAATTATTTCTCAGAGAAAAAACACATTTCTTAGGGTGGAACAAAACACAAACTATGCAATGAAAGCGTATTTAGAAAAACATACATATTTATTATATAAAAACTACAAATTATATTTTCTCTTGTCTTTAACAAAATAAAGAGAATCCTTTTTATTTCTCTGAAGTAGGGTAAGCTGTGCAATACAACACATATGTCCTCTTCTTAAAAGTGCAACTGAAATTATATTTTATCTTAAACAACAAAAAATAAGTTAAAAAAAAAATGGATTTTCAAAACAAATCCCACATCAAAATAAATAAATGAATAATACAAATAAACAAAATCTCGCCCTTTTTCATTTTTGGACAGAGCAAAGCCAAAATGCTGCCACACCTCTGACTTGAAACTGGTCTGTGTGTCTCGTGATTCGTTTTTCATCTCAGCCGGTTGGAATCGTCCCACACTTGTATCGATTTTTAACTGTCCCGTGATGCATCGGTAAATCCCTATTTAACAGTAATTATTCCTCCTCCACTGTCTTCGTTTTTAGCTGTACAACGCGTACGCTGAGTGTCAGACGCAGCTTCAGCTGGAGAAGCAGGAGACCAGGAGAGTGAGTCGAGTGCTGGATGAGATCGTCCAGGAGGTGGAGTCCAAAGCTCCCGTCCTCAGACGCCAGAGAGAAGAGTACGAGAGCATGCAGAGGTCCATGGCCTCGCTGTGCAACAAACTGGAACAGGCCCGAACCGTGGGGATTTCTACTTGTTTCATAATTTACAATTTCGTCACTTTTTCCATTTTTTTTTATTATGTGAAATTTACACACTGTTCGTTGATTTTTGTCCTCAGGAAATCTACAGTTTGCAGAAGGAGAAAGAAGAGGCAAAGCAGCACTGTGATGCCCAGGAGAGAGAAAAGCTGAGGACTGAGAGACTGTTGGAGGACACATCTGCACAGGTAGAAATACAATTCACTTAATCAGTCTTAACCCACACTCTCAAATTTGTGGAAAAACTATCCATTTGCTTGGTCGGTGAGTTGAAAACGGTATTGTGGTGTCTTTTTAAATGGAATTCTTCAGTTTTTGTTTATTTTGTCTGATTAAATTGCTAAACTAACATATGAATATGACATAGATAAATTATTGTTCCTCTAGTAATAATGATCCAAACACCGTATACTGATGTTTTCACTGATTAACTTGTTCCTTCTCCAGGTTTGTTCTCTTCTGGCTGAGCTGGAGGAAGCCCGAGGAAACCAGGTGACCAAAGACGACGGCAGCTCCGCCGACATTTCCAGCACTTCTGAGGTGACCAGCCGTCGCCAGCTGTCCTTCCGCAGCGTGGAGGAGCTGCAGAGGCAGAACCAAAGTCTGCTGGGGAGACTGAGGGAGGTGGAGGAGGAAAACGACAGACAGCAGAGCCAAGTGACATCTGCACGGTAAGAGGGACCGTCTCTGTTGGCGTCTCTACATAGACTGCTAGCCAAAGACGCTTTTGGTAAATGATGTACAATCCGAGCCACGGATGTAGCTGAAGACACAAGCAAGAACCGTCTTTGTGCAACAGGCTCTGAGCATTTCTAAAAGGCGGGCGACCGACACTCAACACTGTACCTGAACTCTGTGGTTTGAACGTTTACATCAGGGGTGTCAAACATCTGATTTCAGGGGCCACATTTGGCCCAATTTGATCTCAAGTGGGCCGCGCCAGTAAAATCACAGCATAATGACCTATAAATAACAACAACCCCAAATTTTTCCTTTGTTTTAGCACAAAAAAGTTAATTCTGAAATTGTTCGCATTTAAGAAATTATCTTTTTACAAAAAAATCATGAACAAAATACCTAAAAGATATGTGCTTGGTGGTTGTGCACGAGCTTCAGTAAGAACAACTGAACTAAACTTGAGATGTTGTGCAAAGTTATTTGGGCCACGATGCAACAATCACCCGCTCGCTTGGTTCACCATTAACAACAACGAAAAGTTGCATTAGCCGCTCCTGTTGTCACTTCCGGTTTTACCCCGGAGTTGGGACATTCCCTTTCCGGTTAAATTTGGATTTGTAAAAGTGTTTTCGGACTTGTAAAAGTGTTTTATCGCTTGTAAAATTGTCTTGGAGGTTGTAAAAGTGTTTTGCATTATGTAAATTTGGTTTGCACCTCTCGGCCACCGTACTTTTACCCAAAGAAATTTTGCATTTTCGTATTTTTTTACCAATGTTTTCAATCAATAAACATAAAACTTTATAATTCAAAGGTGTGATTTTAGTTTTTTTATAGTCCAAAAACAGTTTAATGTATAATACAGATTTTACACACCAAATTTATTGACCTATGTTTATTAATAATATGCTGCTGAATGAAGTTTTCACATACCACAGTTTTCAATAAATGTCTATGAACTGACTTTATAACAACATCCAGAGGTTCTTTACTGGAGCAACTCGTCCACCTGCAGCTTGTTGTCTTTAATTGGCCATGCTGTAAATTTTAGCAAAAGTGGGACAGGTGAAGCAGCACACTAATGAGCAGAGAATCTTTCTGAATTGCATTCGCATGTGTTTTAAAGCTGGGCCTGTATCTCTGGTTCCCTCTAGTATCACAGAGTTGGAGTCCAGTGTTGGTAAACTTCAGAAGGAGCTGGAGCAGCTGAAGGAGCAGAGGAACCAGCAGAAACAGCTGGCGGACTCCAACGCCAGGCAGAGAGACATGTACAAGGCGCTGCTGACGCAGAGCACCGGCTTCAGTCTGCCGCCTCAAGGTGACGCCACAAAACAAACACACATGGAGTCTTCGTTGGTCAACACTCAGAGTAACTGACCAGGTTTTCATGTGCGTCTGCAGGTCCGGACTCTTCTTCCCATCCTGCTCCAGTTCGTCCCTCGGTTCCAGCGACTCGTTCTACTCCTCAGAGAGCCGCCGCTGCAGAGTCGGCACAGACTGCTCAGACTAAAGCTGCTTTAAAACAGGTACATGCAAACCCGTGTATGTTGTGGAAATTCTAGAGCAAATGTCCATTAGCGTCATTTATTGCAATAAACCATATACCGTGGTTCTTCATCATATCGCGGTTCACTTTTCGCGGATTTTTAAATTTCATTTTGTATCGCAGATTTTTGCACCTTGTCCATTTCACATAGACGTCTGATGGCTGTGCATAGTGTTGCTCTGCAGTGGTGTGTGGGGAGGGTTTATAATGCCTTACAATATATATAAATAACAACAGATATGGTCGCTACTTCGTGGATTTTTCGTCTTATCGCGGGCCACTGTACATGGATATGGGACTCATGCCTCTAAAGACAAGAGCCAAAGGTATAAAGTTACACTCAGTCTTAGAGGGAAGTGTGTCTCTACCCCTCTGGGCTGAGTTGTCATGGTTTAGTCTCAACTATTCCACCAGTGAGGCACTCCAAGGCCTCCACAGGATTATTTTGTGAGCCTTCCAGAAACATGATGAGGCCTCCTGTGCAGTCCAAGACGTCAGGTTCAAATTAAGGCAGACAAGAGTGGATTAGAGACAAACCTTCACAGTAATGAGAACACAGTCAATATATGAAATATGCGAAAGAGTAACATACCTAGTGTAGGCATTTAAATGTACTGCTGCCAGTAAAACATAACATTTTTATCACACACTCAGCATTTCTCCTCATCTTCATGTATATATAATGGGGAGTGTTGGGCTGAGAGTCTGATTCCAGTAACTGTTCTGATTGAATGTGTGTCTGTGCATTTCTAGATCAACGACGCCTTCGCTCTGTATAAGAAGGAGAAGGCAGAGAATGACAGGATGCTGAATGAAACAAACGACCAGCTACAGAGGCAGCTGACAGAACTTCGCTCCAGTCAGGCCAAGCTCACCTCCCAGCTGGACTTCAGCAACAGGAGGTGTGTTAAAGCATCACGTCAACGGAGTGAAGGATCGTCGTTTGTGCACTGAAAGCTGTCTTAGTTCTTTGCGTCCTGTTGTGAATGCTTTTGTTTTAACTCTGATGTGACTCTGTGTGCGTTTGTTGTGTGTGTTCCTGTGTATTTCAGGTATGAGATGCTCCAGGAGGCGGTAGCAGCGTACCGCCGAGAGATCTCTGCCCTGCAGGAGAGGAACCAAAAGATGGCAGCAATGGCCCAACGGCACGAACACGTCATCCACACAATGAGCCAGGACCTGAGGCAGGCCAACGAGAAACTGGCGCTGGAAGAGGTGAGGAAGAAGAGCGATGGAAATCAGGACAGTTAGACAGATACCAGGACAAACCTTTCCAACTAAACTGGTTCTAACTGTCTTTGAAGATGCAAAACCTTGTAACTCTCAACTGACAGGGGCAAAGCTATCATCTCTCGTAGCTGCCAGAAAACAGAACAAAATGTTTTACCTTGTTGCACATTTCAGTTCTATACCTCTTCTCTGTCTGCAGGTGCGTGTGGAGAACCTGACTAAAGAGAGAGACATGTTAAGGCAAGCAGAGAGTCGACTCCGTAGAGAGAAGGAAGCCATGATGGCTGAGCAACGTAACCAGAACCTGCTGCTCACCAACCTCAAGACTATGCAGGTAAACATGCTTTTTGGGATTTTTCCGTCATTTATTCACTGCTGGGATGCCACACGTCTGTTTTATGTATTGTCAGAGGATTAGAACTTGAGGTGAACATATGGAAAAATGCTCCCTGCAAATTGCTTGTTTCAGACACAGGCTGAACTGAGATGATGAATAAATTCCAAGAATTGATTAATGACGTGTTTTTTTTTTTTACTGGAAATATTCCAAAGATATGAAGGTAGAGACGCAGAATAAAAATTGTGAATGTGAATGTGTTCCCTTTAATATCAGATGAACAATTGAAAAATACCTGTTTCTGTTTTATTTCATAACTATGACTATGTAAAGAAAAAAATGGAGTTGCACAAGGTCCAAAATTATGTTTATGTTGTTGAACTTAAACTATGAAAACTTCCTGCCCTCCTGTGACTGGAATGCACATCTTGCTTTTGATAAGTATAAATCTTGGTTTTGTATTTCAGATGGATACACTAGAGAAAAACAACTCATATTTGGACTCGGCTGAATTTGATTGTACTACCTGTGTACGAGCAGCTAAAAAGTGGACAACACTTACATATTTGATCGTTTCAAGGCTGATGTCGTGATCTTAGAACAACTGATTTGAGACTTCAAACTTCACCAGAGTTTCTTTCTTTTTCCTTCTCATTCTTACTTACTGCGTTAAAAAAATTTGGCCAGTTGGATCCTACTGGAATGCAATATCATAACGAAGTCCTCCTCATTGGTAGTGAAATCAGAGACACATTCGCTGTTTGTAGTAGTTTTATCAGTAGCAGTGTCTTTGCTTTTCACATGAACAATGTCTGTCAATCTATGTGTAAGGGAATTTATTTTTTTTGTTATGTCTGATATCCATTTTTTCCTCTCGATTTTCAACTTGTCCAGTTGACTATGGAGCGTTCGGAGACGGACACTCGTCAACGACTCAACAACAAAATAGAGAAACTGGAGGCAGAAGTGGCTTCGATGAAGACCAGACTGGACCAGGAGGTTGCACAGAGACATACCCTCGGCCGCACTATGGACGTACGTAGAATCTTCTGGATTTATTTACCTAATTAAGTGTTGTTCGGCACAGCATGGATGGGTTAGATTGGTTATGAGGTCGGTATTATTTTGTCAATAACGTGTCGCTTGTCTCTCTTCTTACTCCCCTGTTACCTTCACCTCCTCTACAGGCTCAGTTGTTAGAAGCTAAGAAGCAGCTGGAGACCCAGAACACGCTGCAGCAGAAGACCAGGGAGCTGCTGCGTAGCTCTGAGCAGCAGGTGGCTGCACTGAAAACTCAGCTGGCCTCTGCCTCGTCCTCTGAAGCCGTCACCACCTCCAGCAGCGTGACCGGCCCAGCCACCAGAGCTGCAGGCCTGCGAGCACCACTGAGAGGTAAACGGTGGCCCAGATCTTACAGCAAATCCCTCACGTCCAAGTTTTAAAAAGGTCAGTGTTGGTTTTACTGTAACACTGAGTGTTTTAACTGCTTTTCTTGTCGCCTACAGTACGCTCTCCAGTACCAGCAAACTCCCAGCAGCCCAGCCAGTCAGAGCAGGAGCTGTCAGAGGTGAAAGGTCTCCTACGTAGCGCTGAGGAACAGAACAGTGAGCTAACAGAGCAGCTGAAGAATGCTAATACTACTGTAGAGCAGTACAGAGCTGTGGTGCTGACTCTAGAGGACAGTCTGAAGAAAGAAAAGGAGGTAGAACTCTTTGTTTTCATTCATGAACACCATCCTCTGTTCCTTTTTGCTACCCATACACACACATAAAGGCATACTGAGATTTCTCCTTTTTTTTTTTTTTTTTAGATGCGTTCCCCTCTGGAGGTCCGGCTGAAGGAGTCGGAGGAGGTGCAGAAGCAGCTGGAGAAGAGGATTGTAGAGGTGGAGAAAATGAAGCAGCAGGAGCAAGAGGAGAAAAGGAAAGCAGTGGACACAGTAGAGAAACAGGTAAGACTTACATTTGGTTCTACGCTGTGGAGCACTAGATTATAAGACACTCTTCAGAACTTTTTATATTGATTAGATGATAATCAGGAAAAGTTTCAACAATTCTCAGGTTCCAGTTTCTCACATGTAACAATTTGGAGGCGTTTCTCTGAGATATAATGACGTAAATTTGAGATATCTGATTATTAGACCTTTGTTTGAGTATATAATCACTTTGAAGCTGTCATCTTTACTTAGTTTAGCATCAACTGGAAAGCAAAAACACATATTTTTTAAATTTTTTTATATTATTGTAAATAAATTCAGGCGTCAAGGAGTTAATTGGGGAAAAAACAGATTAGTTTTCTGTCCTTCTGTATAGGTGCAATAAAACATGAGGAAGATTTAAA
Organism: Amphiprion clarkii; assembly: GCA_027123335.1. Classification (NCBI taxonomy): domain Eukaryota; kingdom Metazoa; phylum Chordata; class Actinopteri; family Pomacentridae; genus Amphiprion; species Amphiprion clarkii. The sequence continues at coordinate 33,558,363 of CM049577.1, forward strand.
TTAAATCCCTGACTAAATTAGTCAAAGAACTGAACTCTTAGTCCAAATGTCTGAACTAATTTTCCCTCCTGTGTTCATCAGGTGTCTGAGCTGCAGCGCAGTCTGAAGGCCAGTCAGGCCGAGCAGCAGGAGGCGCTAGAGAGAGCTGCTGCTGCTGTTACACTGGAGCAAAAGGCCATACAGGACAGCCTGCTGCAGGTTCGTTTAACTGTAGTAAATATCCACATTTTCTACCGTCTGTCATGAATTCAGCTTTTCAGAACGTCACGCTTGAATGAGTTTGTTTCTCCTCTCAGACTAAACTCGCTGGAGAGGCGCAGGCCAAGTATGAGCGAGAGCTGATGCTTCACGCTGCCGATGTGGAGGCTCTGCAGGAGCTCAAGAAACGATCCCAACAAGAAGCGACACGGAAGAGAGAGCTGGAGGACGAACTGAAGAAGACCTCCTCCCTCCTGCAAGAAAAAACTGCAGCCTTAAACACAGTGGAGAAACAACTGAAGGTGGGATGATTAACCCAAGAGACTGAAGAGAGAAAATAGTTTCTGTTTTTATTTCACTAAGACTAAAGCTCTGCGTGAATTATGCTGTGCGACTTATGTCACATGAATCAAAATTCTATAGCCATCGTAACAATCTTTACCGTTACTGTCCTTCAGGAGGATCTGTCCAATCAGAGCCGTCGCTGTGAGGAGCTCGGGAAGCAGAATGCTCTCCTGCACCAACAGATGGATGACATGGCCACGAAGAGCCGCCAGCTGCAGCAACAGCCGCAGCAGCTGGACCTGTCGTTGAGCGAGGAAGGGAAGACCACCGAACAGATACTGGAAATACTGAGGTAAGACTGGAGCACAGAAAACACAAGACTTGATTTGAAAACGCAGCAGCATATAAACACTGCAATTACAAGCCTCATGTCAAAGGTGCAGTTTTAACTGAATTTAAATCGTGTGTTTGCGGGAAGGTTTGTGCGGCGGGAGAAAGACATCGCTGTGGCTCGATGTGACGCATCAGACGGTGAAACTCTTCGCTACAAACAGCGAGTTGAACATCAAGACAGAGAACTGAAGGAGCTCCAGGAAGCTCTGAACGCTGAGAGGGAGAAGATTCAGGTATGAGATGGAGGAATGAAGACGGGAGGTGGTCTAAGTTTCTCTTTCAACTTGATTTTGTTGGGCTTCAGTGAGGTTTGCAGAATTTGTCACGATGGTTTCTCACCTTTTCTACTGAAGTTTGCAGCTTTTTTGATGGCTGCTAGGCATGGGCTGTAGTTTTCATTTGTTGTCAGGACTGAACTTTTACTCAGTGACTACAGGAGGTCCTCGGTTTACGACGTCCTCGACTTACGTCGTTTCAGCGTTACATTGGAACTCATTACAGGCCGGTCCTCGGTTTAACGTACGGTGTTTCGCCGTTAGGTTGGAACTGGTTCAGTGGAACTAGTTGGCGAGCAGAGCGGATGAATACTGTATGTACAGTAGTCACACAATGCTGTAAGATGGTTTTGTTTACGTTCGCCCCCACACTGCATTGTGCGACATTCACTAAGTTCATTATGGCTTCCAAGCATAAGTCAGATTTACAGTTTACATTTTCACCAGCATTTTCTTACTGAGTTGTGTTTGAATGTGAGCTAATGACTGTTTGTCGTTACTGTAGTTTTACAAGTAAACTGATCAGTATCATGATGTACGTAACGGCTTTGTTTAATGTTTACCAGAGTTCCGACATGCGTCATGCCGTTTTAACAGAACTCCGACAGAAGTCGAGGACCCCATGTACAGAGAATCTGTACCTGTTTCAGCCTGAAAATTAAAACAGCTCCTGAGCTCTAACTTACTGCAATTGGATTGCTAGCTTGAGGTTCAAACAAGCAAAAGAGGCACAAGAGAAGATTGTTTATCATAATTAGTCTGTCTGCCGTCCTCCCTTCTGTCAGGCCTCAGCAAAGACTCTGGCTCAGCAGGAGGAGCAGCTGAAGAAGATGGAGAGCATCAGTGCTCTCCAAGAGACCAACAGGATGCTGAAAATGGAGGGAAACAAGCTGGAGCAGGAGCTGCAGCAAGCTCAGGCTAAAGTAAGATCAAAACGCAGCTTGTAACTTGACGGGAACTTGTTCACAAATTGGAATTTCTGCCAAAAATAAACAGAAACTTGGAAAACCCCTTGAAGCACTGTGGTGGCTTCAGAGCACAAGACTTTAGGTTGTATTTTACCTGTTATTCCACATGTCAAAATTACGGCAACAGTTGCTCAAGCAGACCATAAACTTGCCAAAATGCAGATTATTTGACCATAGTTCATATTATTTTCCCCGTCACATTTTTGATAATAATATTATCAGTTGGATTGATATCAGCCACAACAAACACATCAATTTTGTTATTGTAAATGGCCTTGAAATTCCATACAAGTGCATCTCTAGCATCGTAAATACCAATTCAGTTTAAGCACAAACATGGAATAATGTCCAGATGAGGAAGTTCCCGGCGACTCCTCATCATCAGGTATTTTCAAGCGTCTACATGCATTCACCTCTGCTATACCACCACCAGTCAGCGCTGGACTGAACTGCAGCTAATCTTAAACCTCCGTAAAACTGAAAACATCCCGTCTCCATGTGTTTCTGTCAGGCGACGAAGCTGCAGTCGGACATCAGCCCTCTGCATCACTCTCTGTCTGTTCTGTCAGAGCAAAATGGTGCCCTGCAGGCCGATAGGAGGCTACTGGAGGAAGATGTGAAACGGCTGAAGGCCAAAGTACAGGTAATTCAACAGCATGTAGGAGAAAGAGAGTTTGAACACCTGCATATGTATAAATACATCATTCATTTTTCTAGTGTTCCCCCGTTTCCTACAGTTTCTGCATGATGTCCATTTTTTTTAAAGATATCATAGCATAATAAATCCAATACTTTTTAGTCTTTTTTCACCATATTATGTTCAACACAGCTCACATGTTCCAGTTTGTCTTCAGGCAAGACAAGGCAAGTTTATTTCTATAGCGCAGTTCATGCAAAAGGCAGTTCAAAGTGATTTACAATGGCAAAGAAATGAATTACAAAGATGGTTTAAAAGGTAGACATTAAAAGCATGAGTTAAAATCATAGAAATTAAATGTAATTTAAGCAATAAAATCAATATGAAATAAAGAAATTAAAACTAAGATCAAAAGAGATAAAATCACTTTAAAAGTTACAGTGCAATGCTGCCATTAAGACAGTCATTAATAAAAGGCAACAGTAAATAGATAAGTCTTTAACCTTGATTTAAAGGAGCTGAGAGTTTCAGCAAACCTGCAGTTGTCTGGAAGTTTGTTCCAGATATGTGGAGCATAAAAACTGAACGCTGCTTCTCCATTTTTGGTTGTGATTCTGGGGACAGAGAGCAGACCTGAACCAGAGGACCTCAGTGATCTGGATGGTTTGTCTGGTAAAAGGAGGTCGCTGATATACGTGGGTCCTAAACCATTCAGAGCTTTATAAGCTCACACAAGTATTTTAAAGTCTATCCTCTGAGAGACTAGAAACCAGTGCAAAGACCTCAAAACTGGAATGATGGGATCGACAGCAGCATTCTGGAGCTGTTTTATAGACTTTTTAGTCAAACGTGTGAAGACACGGTTATTGTGTTCCTTTGAGTTTGATTTTAACCTTGACTGTGTCCCTCTACAGCAACTGATCAGCCAACAGAAAGACGGAGATGCCGAGGAGAAGCAGAAACTCACCAATGAGAGAGAAGCTCAGCAGAGACGAATCACTCAGCTGGCTGAGGAGACGGCCAAGCTGAAAACTGAACTCGCCAGGTAGAACCCCGCCAACAAACATCATGAGGGTTACACACACTCAGATGCAAGGAAGCTAAATGTAGCATGATTTCAAACTAAACGATATATTTTTTAGGTCTAGTTTAGAGATTTCTCAATCAAGCTAGGGTTATTTGAGTCATTTAGTGTTTAGTATCTATACTCAATACCATTTTCCTAAATAATGCACACTTCCAAGTGTTATATATTAGCTGTAATACCTGGTTGCACCACCAGGGAGAGTCTTAATACTCTATCAACCTATTGAGGTGCTTACTTCTGTATTGACAAGCAGAGAGCATCATGGGGGTTTAGCTATTAAAGGGGCGCCATGATAAAGTCTCATGTGATGCTTAATGACCTCCAACCATTGCAGTTTTATTATATTACATTGTGATCCATCAGGATTTTAACTCTATATCAAAGAAGCAAACAAAATGAGCCTATATCTTGTCTGTGACTTTGCCAACTGAATTACAGTTTAAGTAATCAGTTATTGATTGATATTGCTGCACATATTAAGTAATTTGCTCAGATTTGTAACATTTGTGACAGGGGATGTAAACAAAGAGTCTGACTTGGGTTCTGTTTGATACCGATCACTGAAAGATTTCCTTGGATATCTCTAGTCTAGTTAGTATTCTGTGATTTGTACCTGACTTTTGTGATTTTGCAGCTAAAATGAGCAGAACAAAACCTCCAGCATCCAGCAGCCTGTCTGGTCAGTAACAAATGCACTCTAAGAGATGATCTATTATCTGTAAAACAGGTCCAATGCCAGCAGTAATTCAGCTCAGTCTCAGCTGCAAGCCCTCAGAGACAACGTGGCCCGTCTGACGTCAGAAAGAGACACGCTGAAGAAAGACCTGGAAACGAAAAACAACGACATCGTGGAGAAGAACAAGACCATCACCCAGGTGAAGAAGATCGGACGACGTTACAAGACCCAGTATGAGGAGCTCAAAGTTCAGCATGACAAGGTGGGACTGCGTTTACGGAGACAGTTTGGACCAGGTGAATCTGGATGCTGGGTGAAAAACTATGACTATTTGTCTGTGTGTTCCAGCTGGTTGAAGAAAGCACCACCAAAGCAGGAAGCGAGGCGGCTCCGAGTCAGGAGGTGCAGCAGGAGCTGAACAAAGCTCAGGAGGAGCTCAACAAGACCCGGGAGGAGCTGAACAAACTGAAAGAAGAGGTGCAGCAAAAACAGCAGGAGGTGAGGAGAAAAATGTTTCAGACATTTGTTAACCTCCAACAATGCAGCAACATGCTTTGTTTTGCAAACAACACTTTGCTTTAATGCATGGAGCTACTCGGCACAAGTCCTCAGGTTTTCCTAATGGCTCTAATTTCATCACATTTACCTCGTGGAAACGTGTATAATTTAGGCCTGTTGTTCAAACAGAAGTTTTACCTGATTCTCAAATCAGAAGTTATCAAGCAGTTAGCATTTTCAGAGGCAAATGTGACTGCTTTGATTCTTTGTTTTTCTATATGTGGTTCTATTTGTGTGATGTAAGCTGTGCAACACATTCAAAGTTACAGAAAAAAAACTAGATTGTGGTTAATTCAGAGATAATGACAGTTTATCAAATGTCACAAACAACACTGGAGAAATGACCAGATTATTATCCAAGTGTGACTGGTGTCAGTAAGAAGATTTATCCCAACAGGCCCAGAAGTCCCAGCAAGAGTTGGAGGCAGCCCAGAAAGAAAACCAGCAGACCAAGGACAAGTTACAGGAAGTCCAGAACCAGCTGACACAGAACCAGAACCAGCTGACACAGGTACAACACAATACAGTTCACCAAAGCTTCCAGCAACTCTGTATTTAAAGATGGAAGGAGAAATTCCAATTAAGGGAGTAAAATGCATCGGAAAGGCAGGAGTCACGGCGTCCATTGTTTTGCTTCTACAGGTCCAGTCCCAGTTGACCCAGACCCAGACTCAACTGCAGCAGAATCAGAACCAGCTGACCCAGAGTCAGAAAGAGCTTCAACAAGCCAAGAGCCACACCCTGCAGGTAAGACGTTCTGCCAGGAACACAGCAACACGTGACATTTATTTGGACCTAACCTTCTCATTTCTGAATTAAAGGTACAGAACCAGTTCAAATCTGCTCAGTCTCAAACTCTGGCCCGTCAGAACCAAATCCAGCAGCTTCAGAGGGAGCTGCAGCAGGCTAAAGAGAACCTGCAGCAGAACCTGGCTAGTCAGAAAGAGCTACAGCAGACGCAGCAAAGCAGCCAACAGAGCCACGTCCAGGAGGTCAACAATCTCAAGACGTCTCTGAGCCAAGCAGAGAGCAAAGTGAGGAAGAGAATTCTTTATTTTGAGACATGTTGCTGCTATGATGGCTTTATTTTTTCTTTCCTACGTTAAAAACAGTCAAAGAAGCTGTTATTTAAAAAACAAACAAACATACTAGCAAATGTTTACCTTGATTACAAGTTTTTTTGTGTCTTTTTGGGTCATTAATAAATTACTTTTTTGAGTCATAATGCTCACCCTGTATCTCTGTATAGGCTGGAATCAGTAGAGAACGCAGTTTCTGAATTAGGTGGAAAAATCCAGTTTCTGTATCATTTGCAATACATCTGTACAATAGATCTGTTTCTCTACTTCAGTTCTTTTTCTGTAAATCTTTCTAGTTTTTAGTATTAGTATACAGTCACTTTACACACTTAAGACTCTTAACACACTGTGACACTTCACACAAACACTTTTAGAAACTTACATTTTGTACTTTTCATTTTGTGCTTTATATTATTTGTTGTTTCTATTTTTCTACTAACCTCTGTGTAATTGTGTATATTCTACTAACATCTGGTTATTGTTTATTGTGCTCTGGCATAATAATTTCCTTCGGGATGAATAAAGTAGATCTTATCTTATTTCTAACATTTTTAAAATGTTGCAGTTACTGTGTTGTGATTTTTTTGTCCTGTTTACAGTTTACTAATAAAGACTGTCTGCTTCTGGGCTTACCTCCTGACAGGTGACTGAGCTTCAAGGCCAGCTGGACGACGTGCAAAAGGTTAGGAGAAAAGCTCTGAACAGATTTTTAAACCTCATGTTAGTAAATTAATAACACAACAATTAAAGTCTTTTGTATAAACTGCAAATGCTTCTTATCTTAATGGATCAATGTATGTTAAGAAAAAAGCTTTTTTCCAGTAAGTTTGCTTAATTCAAAACATTACATTTTGGCTTTTAATTAAGTAGAAAACGCATTCAGATTCTGATTTTGAATTCTTCCATCTGCTCCCCGTATTCTTCACTCTGTATCTTTCACTCGTATTCATATCACTTTCTTTATTCACACGTTTCATTTACCTCTTTGTTAGACGGTTGCTGAGCGTGAAGCAGATGTGAAGCGTCTGCAGGAGCAGCTAACTGAAGCTAACCAGGCTAATGAAGCTAGCCGAGCTGCACAGGCCAACCAGAACCAGAGCTCTCAGTCCATCCAGGCCAGCGAGGCTAACGCCGCTAGCGACGCTAACCAGGCTCTGCAAGAGGAGCTGGCAAAACTCAGGCAGGAGGTAACTGCAAATCCAGCTTTCTTTAAACGTCTTCTAATGAAGCTCTAGACTGGATTCGCATTTATTGATGCCCATACATTCTGCCGGCAGTCGAGAATGACGAAAAGCTCGATCAAATAATCATGAAGGATGTTTTCTTCCAGCTGTCTGAGTGTAAGAGCAGAGAGGAGCAGCTCAAACAACAAATGACTGACAAAGAGGAGAAGACCAAGAAGATCTTCTTGGGAGCCAAGACCAAAATCAACCAACTAAATAGTACGACTTTACAAACGCCATGAAGTGGAGCCAGCTAACTTAGTTAATTTCTTTCATTTTAACTTGAGTTACCTTTGTCCTTCACCTGTAGGCGCTAAGGAGCAGCTCAGTCAGGAAATAGAAGAACTGAAGCAGAACAAGGAGGAGATGGAGGTGAGAATGAACGCCCTCAAGTCTCAGTACGAAGGACGACTTCTTCGGCTGGACAGAGAACTGAGAGAGCTGAGAGAGACACAAACACACCCTGACTCCAGAGAAGAACCACAGGACCAGAGTGGAACAAAGGTACAAACAGCTGGACATGAAGGTCCAGACAGGCTGAGGCCGCTGATCATTCAGTGGATCTCATATTTATGCAGAAATTCAGCCTTGTCTTTCATTATAAAGTGTACTTACCATGTGATTACGCAGCAAAGTTTTAGAGCCACTATAGAATAAAAAAAAAAACACAAAATAAAAACTAGAAGATAAAGTCAAGATACTGACAAATATCATCCAAAAGAAAACTGACTGTTTGCCTTTAAATATTACTTTATTTCTTTTTTTATTTATATGTAAAACTTTAATCTCTAATTGATTTTCCTCAGAATATTACAACTTTTTTCTGGCCAGTTTTTTCTTCAAAAATTTTTTTTTTAATCTATGCAACTAAAATCTCCACATACTGCAACCTTCAATCACTGAATATTTCCCTTTTCTCTAAACTTCATCCATTGAATATCACTAAAACAACTTCTGACAAAATATTTTATTTCTTGAAATATTACAACAATTTACATGAAATCTGATGTCTCTCTAAAAATAATGCGTCTTGATTGTCTGTGTGTTATTCTAATATCACTCTGTTACATTTTTTACTCCCTTTGGCTTATTTCTGTCACTTTACTACAATAAAACAAACCTCTGTCTGCACTCAGGTGGGCGATCAGGCGAGATCTGCAGACCAGAGACAAATCTCTTTGAAGAGTCCTGCTCAAGACTGGGGAAGGTAACTACTGACGACGTACACACTGAGTGCACAAACCGTTCTGGATGATTGTGAACTCGCTTTTTCAATGACAATTGTAGAATATTTATTTTTTTAGTTGATGCTTGGAATCAAATTCGTAAACTGTAGGTCTTCAGAGAAAGATTAGAACAGATCTAGGATTACCTTTAACCCTCATGTCGTCCTGCGGGTCAAAACTGACCCGTTTTAAAGTTTGAAAATGTGGGGAAAAAATATATATTTTCACAGTGAAACTTCTGATGTCCACATTTTCAACATTTTTGGGTGGATAAAAATATTACAAGAAAAAAAGAATTTCGCTGGATTTTGGTTGATTTTATGTGAATGTTCTTAAAGAAAATAGAAGTTTTACTGATATATGTGGAATCACTTTAGATATTTTTAGGATTTTTTAGAAAGATTTTTACTCTTTTTTAAAAAAAAAAACAATATCTACAAGAATTTTCTTGCCAAATTTGGGGCATTTTTTAAAATAAAACTTTTAAGGGAAACTTAAGGAATTTTGAAATTTTCTTCCTGAAGGTTTTGCATTTTTTTTGCTGAAGTTTTGGATTATTTTCAGACAAGGAAACAATATTTTTTGGTGCCCATAAATGAAGACAACAGGAGGGTTGAAGGTCAGAATAGGTTGTTTACAGAAATACAACAAACACCAACATTACTTGCATATAATAATAACATTTTCACCGTTTCTCCATCAGCTCCAGCCTCTCTGAGCCTCCTACCGCCAACATCCGGCCCACCCCGAGTACTCCGTCTCCTAGCAACAAGCCAAGCCCCTCCCCTGGTAGCAAGGCCACGCCTCGCGCCAGCATCCGGCCTATGGTTACCCCGGCAACTCTAACCATCCCAACACCTACAGCCACTGTGATGCCGACGACACAGACAGACAGCCAAGAGGGTAAGAGCAGGAAGAAGATCAGAATTTAGGGTCTCAGCTGTAGAAAGCAGATTTTCATATACAACTCTTAATTTACTTTAACCGTCGTGTCGTCCTGCGGGTCAAAATTGACCCGTTTTAAAGTTTGAAAATGTGGAAAAAAACATATTTTCACAGTGAAACTTCTGATGTCCACATTTTCAACATTTTTGGGAAATCTTTTAACATTTTTTGGTGGAAAAAAAGAAATGTTAAAAATGCTTCTGAAGAAAATTCACAAAAATATTAGAAGTTCTACTGACATATGGAATCATTTTAGATATTTTTAAGATTTTTTTGGAAGATTTTTACTAATTTTTTGAAAATATTTACAAGAATTTTCTTCCCATATTGGGGGGATTTTTTTTTTTTTAAATAAAACTTTTAAGGGAAACTTTTAAGGAATTATTAGAATTTTCTTCCTGAAGGTTTTGAAAATTTTCAGAAATTTGTGGAATTTTTTTGCTGAATTTTTAGATTTTTTTTTTTTGTCAGAAAAGGAAACAATATTTTTTGGTGCCTGTAAATGAGGACAACAGGATGATTAAAGCAGTTGAATATCCTGTGTGTCAGGTTTGCTTCATACGTCTGATGTTCTCTCTGCAGTGCTGATGAGTGCAGGAGCTTCTGTCCACTCTACCAGCTCCGGTCTGGTCAACACACCCACCTCCATCACTCAACCAACCAGCACCCAGACCACAGCTTTCGTCCAGCCCACCCAGCAGCAGGCAGCCAATCAGGACGCAGCGTCCAGCATGGAGGCAGAGCGACCGTCTACGTCCTCCTCTCTGATTGGAACAGGTGAGGAGGACCCAACCCTAAAACTTTTTGTGTAACCAAACAAAATGTCAACCCAAAAAAAAAGGCAAAAGACTGTCAAACATGTTGAGTAGTTCAAATCTAAATTGGCCTGTGCTCTTCCTCTCACAAACTGAAATAATTTGTCCTTATTCCAGATCAAAGCAGTGTTTTTGTCACTTCTTTATGCATTCATTCACGGTTAATGCCTCACTGGATGCAGCAAAATGATCTTAACTTATGTCCTGTCTTTGTTCATGACTACAGCAGGTTCAAAGCGAAGCAGGGAGGAAGAGGAGGAGGAAGAGGAGAGCAGACCAGAGAGTTCCCACACGACCACAAAAAAGCTGCGACTGAAACCGTCGATAGAGCTGCAGGTAAACGCAAACATCCCAGAACCCAGCATCCCATTAACCCCCTTCATCAAGCATGGATCTGCATTTAGAACTTCAAAACGTCAGAAGATTCACGTTCAAGCAAGCAAGGCTGCTTTTCTGTTTGTTTTTTGGCAATCATCACTTTTTTTGTTCTTTAATCAGTCCCTCCCAGATTTCGCGGGCATTTTCCGAGATTGTTGCGTCCTAGAATGTCTAAATTCACGGCAGCTTTTCTAAAAAATTGCGATGTAAGTTGCGATGTTTTAAGCGTATCTGTTGCAATAAAGTTGCGGGAGACGGTGACAATTGCTAAAAAGTTGTATTTTTTTCAGCTTTTAGAACATGATTCAACATTTTAATTGACAGTATTTATTCCTAAACTAATTCTTTAACACGCTCCAACCCATTTCCACCAGCTGGTGCACCACGGTGGGAAACTAGCAGCTGGTACTGGTTTACTGGTAGTACTGGTTTAACATGAAGTGGTTGGTAGATTTAAGGCACTACATGATCATTTACTGTTGAATGAATCATGGTCTTTATCACGGTCTTGAGCAGTAATTTTTTTGGTAAATGAGAGACATTAGAATGGGGCCATAAACAAGGAAGTGAATTTGGTGACGTACGTGCGTTACGTTTGTCTGCTATGATTGGTGGAACTCACAGGAGGCTGCCGCGAATTCAGGTATTTTAGGCCACAACAATCTTGAAAAAAGCCCGTGAAATCCTGGAGGGGGTGATTTAAAAAAATAAAAAGTGATTGCGAAAAAAAAAACTGGCCAAAATTGCTGAAAAGTTGCTGTGATTGGACAGAATTGCAAGGTCACGCAGAATTCATGGAGATTGGTTGAATTTGTGCTAATTGTTGCGACATCATGAATTCCTAGAGGGACTATTTAACCCTCGTGTCGTCCTGCGGGTCAAAATTGATCCGTTTTAAAGTTTGAAAATGTGGGGGGAAAAAAATTCATCGTGAAAACTTCTGATGTCCACATTTTCAACATTTTTGGGCAATTTTTGAACATTTTTCGGTGGAAAAGAGAAATGTTAAAAAAATATTGCTTTAAGAATATTCATAAAAAATAAACCAAAATCCAGCGAATTTCGCTGGATTTTGGTTGATTTTTATGTGAATGTTCTTAAAGAAAATATTAGAAGTTTTACTGATATATATGGAATCACTTTAGATATTTTTAAGATTTTTTGGGGGAAGATTTGTACTCATTTTTTGAAAATATTTGCAATTTTAATTTTTTAATTTTTTATTTCTTGCCAAATTTGGGGATTTAAAAAAAAAAAACTTTTAAGGGAAACTTTTAAGGAATTATTGAAATTTTCTTCCTGAAGATTTTGCAAATTTTTATAAATTTTGGGATTTTTTTTTTGCTGAATGTTTGGATTTTTTTCAGATGAGGAAACAATATTTTTTGCTGCCCATAAATGAGGACAACAGGAGAGTTAATGTGTAATTAGTGTAATTGAATTGTGTTTCAGATGGAAGGGGACGAGGAGATAGACGGAGATGAAGGACAACAGGATTCACCAGATGACAGCCAGGTTGGTCATCAATGAAACTGTGGAACAGATGAAGAAAATAATCTTTGCTCTTTGACAGCTTGTTGTGAAGGAAACATACTGTTTATGAATGTAGGGTTTGACCAGTATCGACATTTGCCAGAAGAGATTGTTCTAGAAATGCAGTGTCTCTGGGATTCTGATTGTTTACCATTAAAAGCATCAGTTTAGATATTGTGTTTAGCCTTTTAGAAGATACAAAGAGTCAGGTTATGAGTCAGCTTGACAGAAAACAACTCAAAACAGTAATTAACTCACTATGTACTCTGGTTGCAGCTTCTCAATTGTGAAAATCTGGTACTTTCTTCTGTTGTGCGTCATCATGAGTGGAATTTTAGCTGCACATAACGTTTACTTTCATTATCATTTAGGTAAACTGTCCTGATGAATCAATTCTTTTACCGATAAAATATTATAAAATAGTGAAAAATGTCTGTTGACAGTTCCCTGAAGCCCAAGAGGATGTGATCAAAGTCCTGCTCAACCTGAAGATATTCAGTTTGCTGCCACATAATCAGTTGTTGCTTTCCAACTTGTCTGACAAATTTTGATCTCTGAACTTTTCATAGTGTCTCATTTTGATGCATTTTTAATTCCCATAGAGGAAAAACTAAGAACAAAGTAAACGTTGGAGAAGAGTTAAATTTTATGTAGCGCTGCTGTTGTTTTAGTGAATTAACTGAAAAAATGAAGTGATATCCAAATGCTGATGCAAACAGAGGTCTGTGTTTAACCCTCATGTCGTCCTGCAGGTCAAAAGTGACCCGTTTTAAAGTTTGAAAATGTGGAAAAAAAAATATTTTCACAGTGAAACTTCTGATGTCCACATTTTCAACATTTTTGGGAAATCTTTGAACATTTTTTGGTGGAAAAAAGAAATGTGAAGAACATGTAAAAATATTTACAAGAATTTTCTTGCCAAATTTTTTTTTTATTTTATTTATTTTTTTTTAAATTAAAACTTTTAATAGAAACTTTTAAGGAATTATCGGAATTTTCTTCCTGAAGGTTTTGCAAATTTTCTGAAATTTGAGGAATTTTTTTGCTGAATTTTTGGATTTTTTTCAGACAAGGAAACAATATTTTTTGGTGCCTGTAAATGAAGACAACCGGAGGGTTAAGGTTCAGAAGTTATTTCTAGCTCAACTGAAGTGCAGCGTAAAGTATGAGATAAATAACGAGTTTTTTGATCCTTAAATCTTGCAGACGTATCCCATCGGAGCTCCAGAATATGAATATAGACTTTGAAATGTACAAGATTTGACCCGATAAATGTTTTGTATACAGGAGCTCCCAGACGACAGCTTCCCCATTATGGCTGAAGACACCGAGGACCTGGAGGACGAAGGCGTGTCCCAGTCGGTCCCCTCCGATCAAATGTCCTCTCAGGGCCCCATCATAGTCCGAGACGTGATCGTGATCGATACGGACAGCGAGAGTCGCGAGAGCAAAGAGGGAGAGGAGAGGCGGGAGGGTGACGGCGAAGAGGAAGAAGAAGAAGAAGAGGAGGAGGAAGAGGAGGAAGAAGAGGAGGAGGAGGTGCTGCTGAGTTACTAACTAGTCAGAATGTTTTGAGCTTTGATCTGTCGTTGGGTGTTAACATCTTCTCTGTTTCCCTCAGTACAAGGAGGAAGAGGACGACGACGAAGAGGACGATGATGCTGCCGACGGCGGCATGAGAGGAGACGAGAGCAACGAGGAGAGCAGAGAAGCTGAAGAGGAGGGAGAAGAAGAGGAGCCGTCGGAAGGAAACAACGCCGAGGAGAACATCTCCGGAGCTTCTTCAGGCTCCCAGCGTCCATCTGAGGCGACGCACAGCGGTGAGACACGACCCAACGCCGTGGAGGGATTCCAAGATCCTGTTTGGATCAGTTCATGTGTGATGTAATATCATCTGTAGCACGGATTTTACACGCTGCAAGCACGCTGCTGAACATTTCCTGAACCCTTTAACCTTCGTGTCGTCCCCAAAATTGACCCGTTTTAAAGTTTGAAAATGTGGAGGAAAAAAAATATTTTCACTGTGAAACTTCTGAGGTCCACGTTTTTCAACATTGTTTGGTGGGAAAAAAATGTTGAGAACAAAATCATCTGACGCGACCCTCCTGTGTCTCTTCCAGGTGAGAGCAGCGGTGGAGTCACATCAGAGTCCGACCCTCCCAGAGACCCTCTACACCTCCCCCCATCCTCCTCCTCTGGACCCTCCCCTTCCTCATCCGCCCTCACCCCCCGCCTCCCCCACACCCGTAGGCCTCCACACGCCCTCCCACCTCGACTCTACATCCAACCTCCAGCACCTGAGCTGGGGCCTCCACACACACAGGTAACAAAGAAAACAACTCTGTTTATTCCTGCTGCGAATTTATATGCAGCTGAGAGTTTAGAATGAGCTCATTCATCAGGAGCAGGTTTTTAGGATGCGGTTTTATCCACACAAACTAACTGAGTGCTGCAATTACAGTGAGACTGAAGTGGAAACAGATACAAGTTTAAAACCATTTTACAGACTCTGACCCAAGCATAAATCATACATACAATCCTTCCTGTGTAGCAAAAGTGTATTTTTTTCCGCACATAATGTTTGAAGAATTGACATTAGATGCGTTTACCTAAACTAGAGACGGCTCCTGTATTCTTTAAAGTAAATGACAACAAAATGGACATACAGGCGTAAGGAAAAATGATGTTTTTCCAAAGCCCTTGTTCATTCAGTGACGTGTTTTTCCTTTGTGATACCTCAAAATCCAGAAAAGATGAATAGTAGCACAGTAACAGTGAAGCAAAAAGAGAGAAGTAAACACACGAGCATGAAAGTATCCAGCAAAATGATTCCTTGAAATCCTATTTAACGTTCTCACATTACTGTTTGTGTTCTTCAGAGACAATCCTCTCAGCTGCGCAGACCTTCAGCAGGACGTGGGCCTCAGTTAACGCCTGGAATCGGCAGTATGGTGAGGGATGTGTGTGGAAGAGTTGGACGTTGTGGTTGATCAGATTTTGTGCCGTTTGTTGTTAGTATGTATTTGACAATAATACGAGGCGAACGTTTGAACTGACGCAGTGCGTTTGTGTTTGTTGCAGCAGCCTTTCTTTGACGACGATGACAGAATGGTTCCCAGTACTCCCACTCTGGTCGTCCCACACCGCACTGATGGCTTCGCTGAGGCGATACAGTAAGATCTGTGATGTTTCAGTCAGACTGAAGCGTAGAAGACAAGCATTCAGCTCATCAAGGGATCACTGAGTTCTGAGAATTTTATCCATCGGGTTTCTACGGCAGCTTTCAGTGGAATGTATTTTGTGAATCATGTCACAGCTGATCATCTCTGCAGCTCAGTAGAGGAGTCAGTATATAACTGCGGGACTTTTTGTATCATAGTTGACATTTTTGCTGAATAATCTCATTTTATTATTGTTTAGCTAATTAGAAGGTGGTTGTTATTAAATTCAGACGGTTATTTAGTTGACATTTTAGGGATTTTCAGTCATTTTTATTAATAAGTGATTGTTTCCATAATAAATAATTATGGAATTTGTAAAGACATGATCATATTGAACAAAAAATATATTATTTCTTTTCACTTTTAATAAGTTGTATGCAAGCTATATCCCAGTTTAGATGTATTTAGTAACTGAGCTGTAGAAGGATGACAGTGGGATTTAATTTTCTGTTCCTTTGCAACATTTTTTGAGAAGTTTGGCTCTCGTCTAGTTTAACACACAACCATGATGGCTGAATCTGTCATGCTATGATAATTCTATGATAGAACCACCAGAACATAAATGTTTGTGTAACAGAGAGTAACTCCAGTATTCCAGGTAGAATGATTGGTTGAATGATTCGCTGCTGCGTCAGTCACAGTTTGACTCCATCATGTCTGCGTTTGTCTCCTCAGCTCTCCTCAGGTAGCAGGTTTGTCCACCAGGTTCAGGTTTGGACCTCCAGAAGATCTGCTGCCTCAGACGTCAGCTTCACACTCTGACCTGGGACAGCTGGCCTCTCAGGGAGGTACACCATCACCCCAGAGACGCTAGAACTTCCTTAGAACTCATCTCAAACTGCATCGTGTTTCTATGTTGTCTGATTCTACGACCTTCTGTGCAGGTCTGGGAATGTACGAGTCTCCTCTGTTCCTGGCTGCTCACGATGAAGACGGAGGAGGGAGGAGTGTCCCCACCACACCGCTACAAGTAGCTGCACCAGGTGAGAAGAACACACAATAACACAACAAGACCTCAGCAGTTCTAGTCCTGATCGCTGGACGCTGTTTGCTGACTCCGTCTTCCTCTCAGTGACCGTCTTCACTGAGTCGCTGCCCTCAGACAGCGCTGACAACATGGCCTCCCAGTCGGTTCCCATGGTAACTGCCTCCACTGGGATGGCCGCTGCAGCAGATGATGGAGACGAGGTCTTCATGGAGCAGGAAGGAGACGGGTGAGCAGTTAGTCAGTCCTGAGGTTTCATATCTGAGTTAGTTTGAAGCTTTCAGCTGGTCAGCATCTCAGAACAATCTGAACAGGAACCACAAAAAGAGTCCAAGAGCTGCTGCTGAAGTGTGGTTATGTCTGATGAGTGGTCCCTCCAAACCACATTAGATTGGATTTATTTGTGTAACATCCCCCAAGTACACTGAAAGGAGACACAGAGAGATTTTTTAGAAATTTTTATCATGTAACAAGATAAAATAACAACTACCACAGGGGCACAAGATTCCAACTTGGAAGATGTATTTTTTCATTTCCTTGTGGCTTATTTTAAGCCTGAAACCCAGAAGGAGCCTCCTCTAACTGTTTGTGCTTCCAGTCCTGGGATTGAATCTTCTCTGGAAAGCCAGACAGACATGGAATCAACAGGACAACAAAGTGACGACGCATCGCTGCCGTCCACCAGCCAAGACCCCGGTACGTTTACCAGCTGATATTCTTTACTTTTTCAATTCTTTATTTTCAAAGGATAAGAAAATACACGTCAAGAACACTCAAACCTCGCTTTTTACAAATATTCAGCATGTAGAGAACAACTGGAATCTGTTTTCTTCTCTTTTTCCCTTTTTTTATGATGCAATTTCAATCAAGTCATAACTATTTTCCAGTCAACAGGGAGATGGACACTGACTAAAGTGCTTAGAAACAGGGAGCTTGTATTGCTTTCACCATCATGAGAAAGAAAAATTCATAAATAATAGAAAACCAAAAATGTCCCTTTTTTAATAAATTACCAACTGATATTCTTATTATCTTCTTATTGTTGTGTTACTTTTTGCGATTGTCAATCCAAGGATTCTTATTGTTTGTGCAGCTTCTGACTTTTTTGTTTTTTGTTATTGTTTGTTTTTTGTTCAGTTTTTCTCCACCTTAAAGATAAAGAACCTTTTCAAACTTGCTGCCAGGTTTTAGAGTTGATACCTCGGATCTGGACCAACAAAACTTGATGGGCACATTTCTGATATCGTGCTATAAAATGTTAGATGCACTTTACATTTTTGAAATTACTCCCCTACGAAAAGTAAAATCACCGACATGTCGGAGTCGTTACTCTGCTTCCGTACAAGTCAAGGTAATGGATAGAAGTGTTGAGACTTCTTAGTTCCTGGGCCTGAAATTGTGAGTAGTTTTTCCAAAATAAAAGCCTGTTATGAAGCTTTCTTCTGCCAGCCCAGGTTCCTACAAATCCTATCTAGATGGCAAAATCTGAGAAAGTTTTAGCACATTTTTGATGTGGCCAAATACTCTCTGCTCTGACTTTTCGGTTGAATGAGGTTTGCCATGTTATTATCTGCATTAAATTCTGTGTCTCTGCTCTCTGAATGTTTGACGTTCGCTGCTTTTTCCTGGTTTTATCTGCAGACACCAGCAGCGTTACTCTGCGTCGCACTTTGGCCGGTCAGCCTCTGATGAGCAGCCTGTCCAGTCGAGGAACCAGAGGAAGAGGAGAAACCAGGACGTTGCTCAGCCGCAGAGGTAAGAAACAGAATCACGCATCAGTTCTGACGCTGATAATGATGTGAACAAACTCCAGCCGCTCGGGTTGTAATGATGAAGCAGTTTATTGAAGTGCAATAAGCAAAGAGCAGCATTAAACAGTGACAACGTTGAATCAAACTGATGACCTGCTTTCTCCTCACGTTTCTCCATTTTACAGGAACTCTCTCTAGAGGAGGAAGAGGAGGAGCCATGGGCCGAGGGGGCGTCGCCTAATGGTGACGTCACCGTTTGGACATAAAAAAATCTGCAGTTCAAATTCAGTGCATCAGTAAATCAAAGTCAATAATCACACTATTACAGCTTAGATCTGACAGCTTTGCTTGTATGTGAGCGATTCTGAGACATGAAAGGTCACACTGTTGGTGAAACTCACTGGTTGTTTTGTAATCTTTTTCACGGGAGGCGTCTAGGTTTTGTAATTTTTAGTTTTGCTTTTGTCTGTCAGCTGTTAATACACGTTTTAGTAATAAAGTGGAATATTGAGTAGCAGCGATGTCGTGTGTTTTCTAACATTTGGAAAGCAGTGTGGCCTCCATAGAGCTTTAAAATAACAAAGAAGTGGCATTTTTAATGTATTTTACCTCCATATTTAGACACAATGAAAAGTGGAACACAAATTTAATTATAGGTTATTAATCAAAAACTAAATGCTTCACATTCTCCGGTTTTTATCATCAGAAATGTCATCTTTGGTTTTCCAATTTTGATGAAGATTAAACAAACTTGCTTGACAAGTTATCCACAAAATTGGAAAATAGACTTTGATAATAATTGTGCTTTATCAACGTCACATTCTTCAAAATGAATTAAGTTCTACCCACAATCCAGCTGTGGGACATGAACCTTTAAAATGCCTTCACGCCATTAAAAGTTACTAAATGTCTTTAACAGCTGCAGGGTTTATGATGTGCAGAAAAATGGAGGATGGGATGTTAATATTAATGCTATAGAAATGCATAAAGAAAAACACTAAATTGCTACTTTTTGCTCAGCAGACATAAGTAGATTTTTGAGTTTTGTGATGAAGCAGAAAACACTAGAACAGTGAATCTATCGTCTCCTCGGGATGTTTTCAGGGACAGTGGAGCCAAACTGTGATGGAGTTGGTCGGTTGGGGAGGATTAGCGTTCTGAGCGGCCATGTTGGCGGGGTTGGTTGCCATGGCAGCGGGACTGAAGATGGGTTGGGGTGAGAGGGTTGCGTACGGGTCGGGCCTGGCCAGCGCCGGCAGGTCGTTGGAGATCTGGACGTTGAAGTAGAGAGCTGCAGAGACGACAGAGTGAATGATGGCAGATGGTTTGTTGGAGTTATTTTAGGTCAACATGTGAATGAAAAACCACCGAAAGATGCAGATAAACACAACATTAACATACAATCACCTTTTACCGCTGTTTACATGATATACAAGGGATTCACCACTTAAATAATCCTGATTAGACGTCTTTGGTAGAAGTCTTTAATGGCAAAGACGGCCGTATGATGGAAACATCCAACTAATCGTGTTGTTGCACCGACTCAAGCATGGTGTTGTGAGACTGTACAAATTCGTATTTAATTTGTTTTTGCATGTCCATAAGTCTAATATACACACCTTGCCACCATGAAAATACAAGTACAATGTCAAGATAAAAAAAAGAAATCTAAATGTATTACTTTAGATATACTTTTTAAGTTGGAAACATAGTTTTGTTGAGTTGTGTTGACACAGTACTTTTGGTAATTACCTGAACTTAATACTGTGTGTAATTTTTTTTAAATGAAATTTCTGCGTTCTGCAAAAATCTATTTGTAGTAAACTGATACGACTGGCTCGATAACTTAATTTTCCTTGTCATTAAAGACTTAAAAACTTGTGTGTTTTAGTCACCAATTGGTTAATCGGTAATTTAAAACACTGTTGATCATAAATGAAAGACAAATCCCCTTCATTATTAAATTCCCCTCGGGATTAATAAACGGTCTATCCATTCATCCATCTATCATCCATCCATCCATCCATCTGTCTATCCATCCATCCATCCCAATTGAACACAATTTCATTAGAAGTTGTCGTAACTAAAATATAAGGTTTTGTTACTTTCTTTTGTTGAGTCCAAACATTTTTTTTCAGAGAGCAACAGTAAAGATTGCAGATGGAAAGTCACAACAATCTACTCAGTGACACATAAATGCTCCATAGTGTCGTAAAGAACTGCAGAGGATCCGTGAAAGGACTAGACATTAACTCATAAACCACAACTTTATCTCCAGCTTTCAATCCTCTTCCTAATAAGAGTAAACAGGATGTAGGTTTCTTACGTCCAGAGAAGACGTAGTGTTGGTGTCTGTCGTTCCCCAGAGGACTGGCTATGGACAGAGCTGACGTGACCGGAGTGGGGAATCCCTTCAGAGCCACTTTGATGTTGATTTCTCCGCTTAGAAGAACCTCTGGATGTGAGAAATTTTAGAAAACACAATTTTCAGCACATTTAAAGTCCAGTTGTTTTGACTGATTTCTAATGAACTTCCACCGATCAGCCGCAACATCATGACCACTGACAGGTGAAGTGAAGAACAATGATCAAATTGGTTCTATGTGGTGTTCTGCTGGAAAACCTTGGATTTTCTCATCTGTGTTGATGAGACTTAGACACCCAAATGAACGTCCCAGAACAAACAGTCCTTCATGCAAATGGAAATCCTAACTGTCACTCCAGGAAAATGCGCCCCTCCACATCGTAAAAACATCAAACAATCAGGAACTTCTTGAGGAACATGACAATCCCCCAAGATGTTGATTTGACCTGCAGCATCAACAGGATGCAGTGGAACAAGTTGGATTCCCAGACGCCCCAATACACAACCCAGACTACCCAAAAGATCCACCGCCAACGTCCTGGTTCCAGACCCCATAGGACACCCTGAGAGGTCCTCTGGTCCAGGTTCCATGGTCCAGAGCATTTTTAACCACCAAGGGGGACCAACACAGTATTATGCAGGTAGTCATGATGTTATGCCTGATCGGTGTATACTCATGCATGGCTGGTTACTGGTGAGGACTGAGCTGTTGGTTCTATTACAGGACTAGTGGACGACTCACCAGCCTGGCGAGTGAAGCGACTCTTCATGGGGCTCCTCAGAGTCGGACTGCAGGTCGGAGTGTTGCTTGCTGGGAAGGTGAACCTCTGCAGGACATCTCCTAAAGGACAAACAAGGCATTGAAGATCACTTTTTTAAAAGGAAGTGTATTAATGACAAAGTTTGGAGAGAACATCGGCTAAATTATGATTTAGTCCACAGGTGAGAGCAGCAGGCGATTGAAACCACAAAAAAAGCCAGTAAGCAAAAACTATTTGTCTCAAACAGACACACTCTTGATTTGACCAGTTCTTAGTTAATCTTGGTCCTTGATTAAAGACGCTGGTCTTTGGAGTCAGCATCTTGTACTTGTATCTCAGCTATTTAGACCATTTATAAACCCAACTCTGCTTCAGCCTAAAACAACCCAATATATTCATTTTAAGTGTCAAGTTTGTCAAAAGCATCCTATACTTCCTTCAGCATGTGACAACTTATTCTACACTGTCAGGATCACACAGTGTTTTTTGGATTCATACCTACTTTGTCCTCAAATGGAAATATTCTTTCATCTCCATCATTATATTTAATAATTCCCATTATTAAGCCTAACATCTTTGAACAAGAATTAAATTAAAACACTGGTTTGTGTTGAAACCGGACAATCACAAGAGAAAATGTTGCTTGTTGTGAAGTTTTAAGCAGGACGGTGAAACCCCGACTATTGCATCTCTACATCTGTCTGTCCTCCTCACCGGTCTTAAAGAAGAACACAGTCTCTGGTTTGGTTCTGGTGGCTGGAACCACCAGTGCAGCGCTGATGCTTCCTGTCAGACCTGGAAACTCTGAGGTCAGAGGTTTGGGGTAACCAGGCTCCATCACCATGTTCCCATCCAGACGCCAGAACTGGTCTCCCTGGAGACGAACAGGAAGACTGTTACTGCCCACTGCCCTCCATCATCACAGTGAGCTTTCTGAAGTGACTGTCTGTTGTGATTGCACCTTATTGTATTCATATTACTACTACTGTAGCAGCTCTTGGTGTAAAATACAGTATTCAGATAGTTTTCCTCTAATGGAAGCTCCATAGCAACCAGTCTAGTGACTAAAATTGATTGAAAAGCGTCTCTACATGCTACACTTTATACCCCAACTGAGCAGAAACTGGAAGTAATCGTTGTATTTAGTTTGAAAATTATGGATCCAGAATGGTTCAAATGGATGAAGGTGCTTTGATAACAGTCTGTTTTAAACGACATACATTCCTCCACAGGTCAGTCTGCACATGCTGTTGCTTAGAAAATCTCACAAGCTGTCATTTTTAAACACAAAAAGGGATTGTTTGTAGGATCACAATCATGTGATCATCAGCAGACAGCTGACATCGCGTTTCCTTGTTGTCGTGGTTACAGTGACGCCATACTGCTATCTCTCAATGATACAGAAATCTTTGACAAATCCGTGGATCCAGACTATAATCCGCATCACTGCTGAAATCTAATCACTTGGTCCTTGTGTCATTTATGACCTTCAATGAAAATTTCATTCAATCCGTTTGTTTTTGAGTAATCTTGTGCAAAGACAAACAGACAGAAAAACGCACGCCGATCATCACGTAACTCCGTCGCGTTCCTTGGTGGAGTAATATTAGTGGTGGAACTAGTCGTGGCTAATGATGACCATAGTAATGGTTGTGAATTCACTAATAATAACAACATTATCTAGTTCTGGTAGACAAATAAGCAAACTGAATGAGAGCATCATCTAATGTGTTCTAGTGATATTCATACCTTGACAATGTAGGTGTTTCCTTGGCAGTTGAGGCGAGTGAAGACGGTGTCGATGGGAGAAGCTATGCCCAGCGTTTCTGTGATGCTCTGTGGACGACCAACTGAGCGACTGACGGGATCAACGGACCAGAACATCTCACCTGCAGCACACACAAACCGAGTGTACACGGCACAGAGACATAAGGTGTGGATATTTATAAAGTTATTTGTGAAATTTCACCTTTATATGTCAAAAACTTTGC
Organism: Amphiprion clarkii; assembly: GCA_027123335.1. Lineage (NCBI taxonomy): Eukaryota > Metazoa > Chordata > Actinopteri > Pomacentridae > Amphiprion > Amphiprion clarkii. The sequence goes on from CM049577.1 coordinate 33,581,713, forward strand.
AATAAAATGTTCTTAAAACTGGCTGTTGACCCCATTTTAAGCACTTTTTCTGACCTTTAAATATCAGGATGGTTCCATTGAGGAGAGCCGTCAGTCCGTTGATGGGAGAGTCACTGCAAAGGTCGACATCAGAGAGGAATCCTACACAGACACATTTGTTTGCGTTATTAAGAGTTCATCAGATACAGACACACCCAGTGGACCAGTTATCCTACCGTTTCCTGGTCCTGCAGGTCCTCCGTCCACCACTGAGAGCCCCAGAGCCTGAGCGACGTCCTGCAGGGTGCTGGGTCTGGGACCAGCCGGACCACTGAAACCTGGAAAGAGAAATGGTTTTACCCAATTTAAGGACTGGTCCCAATGGGTTAATGATTCTCTATTTAACCCTTTGATGCACAACATGGGTCAAAAGACACCCATATTCCATTGAATATAGATATCTTTTTACCCATTTTGTGCATTAACGGGAAAAGATCGAACACTGCAGTACATTATGTTGTTTATCGTTATTGTGTCTTATCTTATATCATCTTAAATTACCCTAAATTATCCTAAATTTCTTAAAATATCTCATCTTATATACTACATAGAGCTTGACCACTGTTTTCTTTAAATAACCTCAAACAGTTGCATTTGTCACAAGTTAATCTGATTTTCAAAACAAACATCAGCTGTTACAATTCAGAGTCAAACCTCTATTCAACCATAAAATGAAACACTATGAGTAGAACTAACCTTGGCTGGGCCCAGATGGAGCAGCTCCTCCAGGCGACAGCACCAGATGGACGTTCACTCTGCTGCCTCCAGGAGTGGAGGGACTCACCAGGGCACCGCCGCCCGGATAGAAAGCACCGTTGGCGGGTAGAAAGGAGCCTGTTGCTGGAGAATACGGAGCCCTGTTGCCCTGAGAGAAAGCACCGTTGGCGGGTAGAAAGGAGCCTGATGCTGAGGAGTATGGAGCCCCGCTGTAGGAGGGAGGGACGGGCATCGGCATCCGGCCTACAGGGATGTTATTCCCACCTGGAAGGAGGAAGGAGGAAGAAACACCCACAGCTTTTAATTCATGAGCAAGAGTTTGTGTAATTAAACAAACAGTATGGTCTTTTGAATTAAGACACAGAAATAATCCAAACCATATTGCAGCTGGTTTGTCGGTGCAGCAGGACGTCTGGATCCAGAATTGCTGCTGGTCAGAGGGTTGACAGGTCGAGCTGAACCCTGACAACGAGACCCCTGGTTCTGAGGGCAGCGACTCCGTCCTACATATGAATAGAAAAGAATATTACAAAATGCACCACTGTTCAAAAGTTTGGGGTCACTTAGAAATGTCCTTATTGTTGAAACAAAAGCATTTTTTTCCCAATGAAGATACCATTAAATGAATGACGAATCCAGGCTAGACATTGTTAATGTGGTAAATGACTATTGTAGCTGGAAACGGCTGATATTTACAGGAATATCTCCATAGGGATACAGAGGAACATGTATTCATTTTTACTGTGTAAATATGAGAAACACTCCTTCTATAATCCTCTAATTTAACTCGCAGCAGGAAAGAAAACCAGCACTTCACCAAAAATGCTAAACTACATCCTGTGACTGAAAGCCTTTCTATTAAAACGGCCACATAAGTGAAATATTAGTGATTTTTCCAACAAATCTTAATGTCTACATTCATCTCTATGAACATTTCTGCATGTAGGTGTTGCAGAAGATTTGATTTTATTTCGAATGACACTTTATGACAATGTGCTATTATTATATTCCAAATTATAGAGCTACATTTACCTGAGTACCATTCCTCACTCTCACTGTTGGACCATTTCCGGCTCTTGTCAGATTTTCGCTTTCCTGAAGAGAAGAACAGATTATTGCAGTAAAGAAGGAGATGCAAACTGAAAAAATACAAACAAACAGATAAAGTCTGAAAGCAACGTTACCAAAAATATTATCAATTATTTATCCTTTTTCAATCCTTAACATAGATAATCTTTATTTCAATTTCATTTCTCCGCTGATCCATAAAATGTTTGAGCTCAGCTGATTGAGCGTCAAAAAATATACCTTTTGTCTTTTCCTACCTGCATTTGCTCACAAACTGAGCAGATCAAAGACATTTATTTTACTTCTCTGCATGGCACGGCTGCTCTTATTTTGTAAAGAGTAGTAGCAGTAAAAATGTTTACATTTCAAGCTTCCTGTAAACTGGCTTTCTACACGATCAGCACTGGCCTGGGAAAGCTTAAATATCTACACTGAGCCAAGTCTGTGAGTGAAAACCAAAAGTAACAGATATAGTTTGATGGCAGCTGATTCATTTCCAGTGTTTCTTGGTGATGAAGGTCGCTAACCTGAACCTGAAGCCCTCAGAGCCTGGAAACTTCCTGGACGTGGGACTGACACAGCGGCATCTGTGGACAGAGAGACAACGTGATGTGGATGAAGACAATTAACTAAACCAGCTGCTGAGATCTTTAACGGTTTTATCCTCCAGAGGACATTGGTGGTGAGTTTAGTTGTGGTGTCCAGGTCCAGTTCATGATTGTCGCTCCTCACCGCAGTGCAGCTGGTAGTCGGGGCAGCAGGTGTTGTACTGGACACACAGAGGATCACATTCACACTGGAGACCTCGTCTGAACGTCTCACCACAGCGACCGCGACACGACTGAACTGAAAACAACAGAACATTATTAACACACTGAGAACATGAATGACTTAAAGCTGCGTTCGTCAAATGTGTTCAGAAACAAGCTCATAGACCACAGAGTGTAGATAAAAGACAGATGTAGCCTCTGGGTCTGAAAAGTGAACCTGCAGTTTTTCTAACAGCCAGAAGGGGGCGACTTCTGTGGTTGCAAAACAATGTCAGATTGTAGAAAATGGCCCGATTTGTCACTTGATTTGTTACATCAGTAAACATTTTAATAATGAGTTTATGGTCTCAATCGCTAGTTTCACTTCTCCTTCAATACCGTATGATGTTCACTTTATAGATTATAGTCATATTAAAAATAAAATAGACAATAAAAGACGCTTGTTTCACAACCAAAATGACAAACTGAAGGTTTCAGTTGCTGCGTCCATCTTTTATATTCGGTCTACGTCACAAGCCGCAGCAAATTATCACCTCGAAAAGTTGTAATGTTTCAGCATTTTAGCAATCAGTTACATATTTACACATCCAGCTGACGCACAGCAACATGAGCTTTAATTTGGCGTAGTGTTCACATGATAATAATCCAATTTAATTCTTGTCTGGCTCTGCTTATGTCACTACTGACTCCTGAGAAAAATATCTGTTTCTTTCGAGGACGGAATCCAAAAAGAAATAGCATAACATTGGGTAACTTGAGAAAAATCCCAGACATAAAGATGCAGTTTTTACTTCGAACTCACCGATGGTGCAGGTAGCCTCAAAGTCTTGGCAGCATTCGTTGTGTTTCATGCAGCCGTAGTCACAGTTACACTGCTGACCTCTGGTGTAAACTTCACCACAGCGACCAGAGCAAGACCCTGAGACAGAAGACATGAGCTTCAGTCATAGTTTAAAGTCCATTCACTGGACTATAGGTACAGCATTAATGTTTAGATGCTATTCAAGCTGATTTATTAGATATTTGGAAGAATAATCGGTCTATTATCAGACGTATAAATATGTAAATCATACATATTTATTTTTACAGAGATATTT
>CM049577.1:33590403-33622295 GCA_027123335.1 Amphiprion clarkii
CAAATAATCAGGGCCAGCTCTCATTTAACAATATCTCTGTGATCCAAAACCTCAAGCATCATAAATCAAACACACGTCCAGCTGAATGTGTGACTCAATCTAATTCTGTACAAGAAACCTGAGCAAAAAGAGAGAAAATAACTGGGAAAAATAAACAAACAAATAAAACAAAACATGGTATAAGAACATGCATCAACTTCTGTATAAAATAGATAAAGACTGTTTAATATAAAGAATATACATTTTAGAAAAACAATTAATTAATGAATAAAATGAAAATCTGTTTAGTACAATCCAGTAATCATCTGACACCTTGTTCTTTATTCATCATCATGTTACTTCCTTGTGTATTTGATATAACTATTGCTATTACTAGAGAGTTCTGGCCAGACATAGAACAAAAATATATGTGCAAATTATCTACATCAGCATTTAATTGATACTGTTTATACCGCATAATGGTAATGCTGTCATTAATAAACGGTTTCCTGCGAAGTATGAAGCCGGAACTGAAGAGTCTTCGTCTGTGTTTCTGGCCGGACAGCTTAAAAGACGAACTAAACACCACTACACGTTTATTTTCTGTTTTATTCTGTTTAGTTGAACTCAGCTGTTGTTTGTCAGAACATTCCGGACTTAAAGCGGTTTAAAACAGAACAGATTCATCTGAAGGACGGAACCAAAGGAGACGCTGTCAGGTGAGTCTGTCGGACTGTTGACGCGGAGACACTGTTAATGTGGCAGCTCAAAGACGTGACATTTATTCTCTCCTATTCAGTTATTTAGTTAGCTTTTTATAGGTAGTTTATAAAGAAAATAGTTTAAAATGAAATAAATTACATTTTAATACGAATTAAAGGAATACAAGATACTGGAGCAGCTTAAATAAATGTCTGAAAGACACTGAAAATATTTTATGTTTTCCTGTTATTCTTGTAATTCAATCTCTAACAAATAAATTCCCGAAATACAGAAATTGAGTTTATTATATACAAGAAAAAAGGGAAAGAAAGGAGTTTCTGTCTCTCAAACTGCTGGTTTTTGCTAAAGAAAAAAAGGAGAAAAATAGCATAAAAATTCTAAATTATTCTTAAAAAAAATGTATTTCAGTGGTTTAGAGACATTCAAAGCGCGATAATACACATCAACTTAAGCCTTCTTTAGTGTCACACTTCTTTGTTTACTTATTTGTTGTTTGGGACCCAAAAATAAGAGCTGTAAAGTAATTTAACTCAATAAAACTGGTGATTAAAGGCCTCAAAACTTTGAGTCAAAAGTTGGTGAAACGATTACTAAGGGCTGCATTTTTTGCAGAAAATATAGAAACATCCATATATTTACACTTACAAGAACTTTCTGGGACTCCATTGACATCCCTGATGTTGCACGTTTTTCTGTTTTCAGCCATCAGTAATTAAACATCTGGCCTCAGCTGGAGTCATTTAATCATTTATCCGTCTGTGATAGTTATATATTATTAAACACGTTAAAAGGTTTCTGAGCTCAAACATTATTTTAGGAGGCAAAGTACAGAAATTCTCAGGTCTTCAAATATATGAAATTCAGCTAAATGATTGTTTGCAGAACTTAGTTTTGGTCAATTCTGTGTGTGACAAGAAGGTATTAGTTGATGTGTTGTGTTTTTTACTGTCTCTAACACACTGACAGAAAGGCGTTAAACTTTTTTTTTAAAGTAGTAATTCTTCTGCCTTCCTTCATTATTGTTCCATTTATTTCCTTCCCTGAGCATCAGTGGTTTCAGAAATCAGCTCGTGTCCCTTTAGTCTCCTACATAATAAACTGTTAGTATTAAACATGAATCAGTGATGCATGTCTGTGTGTTTTTATTTCTTTCACACATTTGCATTTGTTAATCTAAATTTGATAATCGCTCAGGCTAATTGCCTCATTGTAAGGGTTTAATAACTCCAGCAGTGTGACTCCCACAGGCATGGATTTGGTGACTAAACTGTTTCCAGCAGATCCAACTACCTGAATGGCTCCAACAGAGGCTATTTTTTTTATTACTGGCCCTTAAAAATGGAGAAAAATGCAACATTTTCAAATGAGGTTAGTATTGGGACCCCAGAAAGTGCATATATAGATATAGATATATAGATTTAGATATATATTGGTGCCGCTTTTATGGGGCTTCTAACATCAAGGGGCATTTCTGAAAGGTGAAATTACAAAAGTTCACAGGTCTGAAAACATCTGTAATTCTAAATAAATATTTTGTTTGGTTCCTCACTGACACATAAGTAAACTGTGAGTGAAATCTGAGACGGTGCAGCAGCATATTTCCTAAATCCTGTCTGGTTTCCTCCAGACTGACCCATAATCGTCAGCTGTGGGTGTTTCTCTGCAGCGATGCTCCTGGTGGATCCTGGTCTCTTCATCGGCACTGCAGCCGACCTCAACGACCTCCAGGCCTTAAGGAACGCTGGCGTCTCTCACGTCCTGTCGGTGGACTCTGCAGATCCTGGACCTCTGCTGCCTGCAGATGGAGGATTCTGCAGGAAGTGGATCAACGTTTTGGACGAGGCGACGTCTGACCTGCTGAGTCACATGGACGACTGTTTCCTGTTCCTTCAGGAGGCTGTGGATGGAGGCCGGGCGGCTCTGGTTCACTGGTGAGTCACCAGTTATTCTCCTAGTGTTCACGTTACACTAATGTTTATCTAGTTACTGTAGAAATTGATTTTCATTGTCATTAAATTGAATCTATATATGGATCAGAGTTTGCATGGAGGTGTGTCTGTGTGTTTGTCAGTCAGGCTGGTCGGAGTCGCAGTGCTGCCATGGTAACGGCTTATCTGATGAAGAAACACCAGCTGGGCTTCACTGAGGCTTATAACAGACTGAAAAGTGTCAAACAGGACGTACAGTAAGTTTGTCAGTTCATGGTTTGTGTGCATCGTGTCTCAGAGATCAGAATTCAGTCTTTCCACGGATAGAGGACAGAAAACAATAACAATAATAATAATAATTAACACCAGACTTGGAGCATTAGCCAGTCAATTAAACAAGTTAAATTATGATTTTGTGAGCAGTTTAACAAAGAATGTTGTTATGTAGGGCAGTATCTTGACCTTCAGTGCCTTATAAACAAGAAGAAACCAGTGAGAGGAAACATAAAACTTCATGCAAGCGAGGACAGACTTAAACACAAAAATACGAAAAGGAAAGAAATACAAAATTAATTCAAAGTACTGCAGAATATTTTTTTAGGGAATGCAAAACTTGCACATCACAGTTTGCATGTATTGGTATAAAGAGTGACAAAGATTTAATATTTGAAGATAAGGTTATTTTTTTAATGCTTTATTTGCCACTTTTTGTAACTAGAAAACCACTCAGAGAGCACAGTCCTCCTCCAAGGCTGCTCAGTCCTCCTCCAAGGCTGCTCAGTCCTATCATTTCCAACGGATGAAATCTTGAATAAATTTGTGGCAGAAATCATAGAATGTGTCCATTTAATATAGATGTACCCACAAACTAAATGACCTTGCGTTGAGTACAGGTGTGTGTTCTGCATGAGTACGTTATGTACAGATACCGAATCACATGACCTAAATATGTAGCAGGTGTCAGGAATTAATGGGACTCAGAAACACCCCACAATTTAATCAGTTGTTCCTTGGATCATTTGTGATGGATAAGTCCTGATAAGTCCTCAGCGGTGGATTTGTAGCAGGATCACAATCATGTGATCGTCAGCAGGCAGCTGACGTAGTGTTCACTTGTTGTCATGGTTACAGTGATGCCGTGCCGCTATCTGGCAATGATACAGAAATCTTTAACTAATCTCCACATTTGTCCAAAATTATTAGAATTTTGTCCAGAACTTGCTCAAAAAAAATCTCCTAAACTGTTCAAAATCTGTCCCAAAGGCTGAGAAGGGTTAAAAAAAAAAAAATACTAAAAATGTGTCCAAAATGACTTTAAAATGTCTTCAGACTATTAAAATTTTCTCTAAAAAGCAAGAATTATTCACAGTTATAGTTTTATAAACATTGGTGGTCACATAACTCTGCTGTTCCTTGGCAGAGTAATAAATCAATAAAGTAGCATCAATAACAGCATGTAATTTGCCCTGGGGGGTGTTCACATCTTATTTCTATAATAAATAAAGTGTTGTTGTGTTTCAGGGTCAACAGCGGCTTCGAGGAGCAGCTTTGTCTCTATGAGGAGATGCAGTGTAAAGTAGATTCATCCAGTCCTCTGTACAAACAGTACAGACTGACCAAGATCACTGAGAAGTATCCTGGTAAACACTCACAGACGCGAGGAAAGCCCACGGTTGGAGATGGGTATTTGTGCTCGTTATTTTATGTTTGTGTCGTTTTTCCCGTGTCCAGAGCTGCAGCAGGTTCCCAGGGAGGTGTTTGCCGTGGACCCGGCCCAGTCCAGCTCCTCTGGAGTGTCCTACAGATGCAGGAAGTGCAGGTGAGAGGGGGAGGAGTTACTGCAGCGGTCTTTCATTTAAAACTGTTGAGGTTTAGTTTGGGATTTGGGCCGACTAGATTTAAATTGACTGACCACACAAACCTCTGCTCTTGTTCTTGTGGCAGCTTGTAAAAATTTGGCACATCAGCAGTGCTAAATGTGATCGATACCAGCACCATTAATGCTCCATGTTTCAGACAGCAAAGGGGATTTACTAAAACAGTCTGAGTAAATGCAGTAAATTAACTCCCACAGTGGTTCCACTGATGCTTCATCAGACAGGAGAGTCTGATGCAGGATTAACTCTGACCTTCTCCTCTGCAGACGAACTCTGTTCCGCGACTCCAGTGTTCTCAGTCATCCAGTAGGAGACGGAGCTTCAGCATTCAGTCACAAGAAGTCCAGTAACCTCACTGGTAAGATCATACCGTCAACACCGGCATTACAAACAGTACACTGGTAATGTTCAGATAATAGTTTCAAGTAGAGATGTGACGTTGTGAACGAGTGAATGATGAGAAGTGAACACTTTCTTCACCTGAACGACTGATGTCACCTCTGAGTCTGAGTCGTCCTCAGCAGCTCCGTTCACGTAAACACAGCTGTATATGCAGCTACAGTATTAAACTGTAATGAGGCTCCACCTGGTGGCTAAACCAGGTACTGCAGCGACAATAAAGTGTGTGTTATCTAAGAAAAAATACTAAAGATTTTGATTGTGTATATATAAAAAAGATCCGGACCTTCCTAATAGTTTCAGATGTGTCACGTGTCCTTCAGTTACACATCTGTAAGTATTTTGCAGCCATCAAAGAGAGAAAGTTTAGAGTTTGGTTTGTATCACGCAGCCCAAAAAGCTATCTATCATGTAAGTTTACTGTGGCAGTTATCACAGGATTTTATTTTTAATGTCTTCTGTTGTATTAATCACACATATTGAATGTGTAGCTTCCTGTTTGTAACGATATGAACCGTGTTGTTGTTTAGGAGACGTCCAGTGTACGTCGTACTTCATAGAGCCGGTGCAGTGGATGGAACAAGCCTTACTGGGAGTGATGGATGGACAGGTAACACACATTTAACCCCACTGTCAGTTCACAGTCTGACTTTACAAACTGGTCATTTAAAGAGTGAGAGTTTCTGTTACTGTAGTGACCTAAAAGAACAATTTCTTACTGCTGCTGACAGAGAAGGAACATATCACTGGTTTAGACACTTTTAACATCATGCACAAAGAGAAATCCAAGATTTTTGAATTCATTGAATTGCAATGTACCAGTCCTGCTAAATATAATGTATATAATTCATTATTTGTTCTATTTTTTCTATAGTTGGGCTATATATATATATATATATATATATATATATATATATATATATATATATATATATATATATATATATATATATATATATATATATATATATATATTATTTTTGCTATTTTTTTCCCTCAAATGTGGGTTTTACAGGGTTAACAAAACTGCTTTAATTAGACCAAAGTTTTGGACCAGACATATATATATATGTATGTTAATTGGTCCATTGTGTTTGTGTTTGTGTGCAGCTGCTGTGTCCTAAGTGCAGCTCCAAGCTCGGCTCGTTCAGCTGGTGTGGAGATCAGTGTTCCTGCGGCCGCTGGGTGACTCCCGCCTTCCAGCTGCATCGAAACAGAGTCGACGAGATCCGACAGCTGAACGTACAGAAATAACAGCCACACATTTACAGAAATAAATAACTACAGGTCCTGCAGGCTGCATAAAGGACGACACAGAGCTAACAAACACACAATCAGGACATATAAGACAGATTTTTTTATTGTTATGAACTCTAATCAAGTGAATTCAGAAATGATGACTTGAAATCCAACCTTTTTTAATGTGTAGGAACTGATCAGACACAACAATAAAACCACCTCATTACAGTGCACTGTTCTGCAGGGAAACCTTCTGGAAGTCATGTGGACGTTACACAACAAAACCTCCCACCACAATAAAAGCTCCAAACTCACCTAAAAACTCCCCAGATCTCAATCAGATCGAGCATCTGTTGGAAGGACTGTCCAACATGAGGCCCGTGGGCCAAAAGCGGCCCTCCAGAGGCTCCAATCCGGCCCTCAAAGTGTAAAAATTCCAGAGAAGACATTAACTGCAGATTGTAAATTAGTAAAACTATAAATTTAAAATCATTTCTAGACCATGACAAGTTGTTTTGATCATAAAGTAAAATACTAGATTGTTCTTTTGTAGTTTTGTGTCCCATTTTTGTAATATTTTGTTTTGTTTTTGTTGTTTTCTTTCTCTGACTTTTGTCATTTGTCTCATGTTTTTGTCGTTTTGTGTTTGCTTTTTGTCTCGCTTGTGTTATTTGTATAGTTTTTGTCATTTTGTGTTTTTGCTTTATTTGTCGCTTTGTGTGTCGTTTTGTCTCACTTCTGTTATTTGTCTACGGTTTTCTCATTTTGTTTCTCGCCTTTGTCATTTGTGGCCTCATTTGTGTCATTTGTGTAATTTTTTTCTCTCATTTTTGTCGTTTGTCCATTTTTTTGTCACTTTCTTGTCGATTTTTTTGTCTCTTTTTGTTTTGTGTCGTTTCTGTAATTTTTGCTGTTTTGTGTCTTTGCTTTTGGAATATTTTGTCTTGTTTTTGCTGTTTTTCTCTGACTTTTGTCATTTGTCTCATGCTTTTGTCATTTTGTGTTTTGCTTTATTTGTCATTTTGTGTGTCGTTTGTGTCGTTTTGTCTCACTTCGGTTGTTAGTCTACTTTTTTTGCATTTTATTTCTCGCCTTTGTCATTTATGTCATTTGTATAATTTTTTCTCTCGCTTTTGTTGTTTGTCCATTTTTTTGTCACTTTGTAGCTGTTTTGTGTAACTTTTTGTCTTTTTTTTGTTTTTTCGTGTTGTTTGTCTCATTATTTGCAATCTTGTTTCTTGCTTTTGTCATTTTGTGTCTTATTTTTGTAGTATTTTGTCTTGTTTTTGTTGTTTGTTGTCTTTTTTTGTCGTTCTTTTGTCGTTTTGATCATAAAGTAAAATACTACATCGTTCAGTTCCAGGTTCCTGTTCTTGTTGAAATTGAACTTATTTTTCTTCAGAAGTATCAGGTTGTTCATAATATTTTGTAAAAAGAGAATTCCTTAAACGTGAACATTTTCAGAATGAACATATTTGCAGTGAAACAAAGAAAAAAATGTAGTTGTGGTTATTTCTAGGTGATTATGCTGTGATTTTATTGGTCGCTGGAGATTAAATGGGGCTGAATGTGGAACCTGGACTAAGATGAGTTTGACTCCCTGCTTTAGAGGAACCCACACATCATTATTCAGGTGGTTGTAATGTTGTGGCTGATCTGTAAATAAAAGAGCGTATCTGTAAATACCTAAATCTCTGAATCATTTGAGCCGTATTTCTGTTTGACTGACTGCTTCTATGTTGCACATCAGCACTAAGGTGCCATAAAAATCTCTCTCGGATGATGTAACCGCCTCCCGAATCCTAAATCAGCCGTGGGCGTACATTCTGGTCTCTCTTCAGGATCGATGGCTTGTAATTTGTTCCTCCCTCCCGTCTTTAAAACCACATCCAGCAGAAAGTTCCTTCCACCTGCTGCTGCGTTCTGGTTTGAATCCAGACCGAAGGAACCGACGCAGGATCACAGTGAGGAAGTTCAGGTGATTTATGGGCTCTGGAGTCTGTCTGGATGCTGGAAACACTCTGCTCAGTCGTAACTCAGATGACATAATGCTTTCTTTAACTGCAGTCCAGATAAACGCAGTGGAACGTGCCAGTCAGGATGACGGATGGGAGGACAGAGTTTCCACTAATTCCATGGATCTGTGGCTTTTCTTCCCTCCAGTTCACTGAGATCCATTAAATGGCTTTGATGGGTGAAAAGACAGAACTTTATGCAGATTTAAAAAGGAAATCAAAGGCAGAAGAAACAGAAAATATAGTTGTATTTTTAACTTTAGTTTAGATAAGAGAATTCGTACATTTATTTACCTTGAAATGGTGGGATATCTTGGTCTGTTTTATTTCTGTTTCTGTCTTTAAAGCAGCGCAAGGAGGAAAAGTTCCAAACATTATTTTGTAGTGATGTCTGGCAGCCACAAGATGGCAGAAGATCCCCAGTGGAAACATCTGGACCAGCTGTAGTTCACTGAGACGCTTCTTCCTCCTGAACCAAACTTTTTCTTCTTTTAACTTCACTATTATTATAATTTTGTGTTTTTGCATGTCAGATTTCCTTTAATACAAACACCATCTGCTTTAACTTTGTTCCAGTTTCAGGTAAGTTAAAGATACACTGTAGAAAAGCAACTTTTTAATGTGAACACGTCTGCATGGTGTTTTTCATTGTTATAATCGTTCAGCTGCAATGTTCTTGTGACAAAAACATGGACTGAGACTTGGAGGGCATCAAACCAGTTCATCATGTGGTGTAGAGACGTTTCACAGGGTGTGAGTCCTACAGGAGCTGGTGTGTTTGAGCTGCAGCAAATTAAGACTTCAGTTATAGAATTACACATTCTGGAGGATGAAACGCTGTTGAGTTACATATAAGCCACTAAAAATCTAACTCAGATACGCACAAAAAAATATATTTTAGAGTTTTAATCAATGGCAGAGGAAGGACTTCTAAACCTTAAACCAGGGGTGTCCAACATGAGGCCCGTGGGCCAAAAGCGGTCCTCCAGAGGGTCCAATCCGGCCCTCAAAGTGTAAAAATTCCAGAGAAGACATTAACTGCAGATTGTAAATTAGTAGAACTATAAATTTAAAATCATTTCTAGACCATAACAAGTTGTTTTGATCATAAAGTAAAATACTAGATTGTTCTTTTGTAGTTTTGTGTCTCATTTTTGTAATATTTTGTCTTGCTTTTTTGTCTGACTTTTGTCGTTTGTCTTATGTTTGTGTCGTTTTGTTTCTAGTTTTTGTCATTTTGTGTTTCCTTTTTGTCTCGCTTGTGTTTTTTTGTCTTGTTTTTGTCATTTTGTTTCACTTTATTCGTTGTTTTGTGTCGCTTTTGTCCTTTTATGTTTTTTTGTCTCGCTTCTGTTGTCTTTTGTTGTTTTTGTCATGTTTTGTCTTGTTTGTGTCATCTGTGTAACTTTTTGTCTTGTTTTTGTCCATTTTTTTTCGCTTTCTGACTTTATCACATTTTTGTCTCTTTTTTGTTTTGTTTCATGTAGTTTGTCTCATTTTTGTAATATTTTGTCTTGTTTTTTTTCTCTTTTGTCTGACTTTTGTTGTTTTGATCATAAAGTAAAATCCTCTACAGTTCAGTTCCAGATATCTGAGACTAAATGTTGTGTTCCTTTGTAGATGCTCTGTGATCTGTAAGTTGTAATGTGTAATGTAATGACACACAGCACAAAGTTCCTTTTTTCCCACTGAGCACCTGATCTAAATGTCTGCACACTGCTGAGTATTATGGATGGCATATATATATATATGGATATAGGTAACATTTGACTGACTTGAACTTGACATGAATGTTGGACTATGTAGGATCTCCCCAATAAAAATAAAATTTAAAACAAAAAAAGGATGCCCTATAATTTCAATACATTTGAAGTATGTCTCCTCTGCATGGATATAAACTTGTTATATTACCAGATACTATCGATAACCAAAGACACAAATTCAGATGGGCTTCTCAGAGGTTACTCAACATGTTGAAGTTTCAAAAACAATGACTGAAATAATGATAGAAATAAATACCAAGAAGATACATTTCACAAAGCAAAGGTCACACTGCTTTCATGACGTGACATTTCAGTTGTCACCTGAAAGCGACTGAACGCTCAAACCTTAAAGGACGACATGTGGCCTGCTGCTGCTCCTGGTCCACCGGCGCTGGACTGTAATCAGCTGTCCGGTCCAGCAGACGCCTGGAAAACTGGAGCACACATCCTGGAAATGTGGTCCCGAGGAGGAGGAGCGATGATGGTGGGCGCCAACAAAAAGAGCGTTATGTAAAAAGAGGTGGGAAAAAGGGGTTTAAATAAGGTGAAGTGAAAATGTGTGAAAATGAATCTAAAAGAGAAGAAAGGGAAAGAGAGAGGGTGTCAGAGTTTTCCATGCTGTCATCACCGCTGCAGGGAGGAATCCATCACGGGGAGATTTCCCTCCTGCTTCATGCAGATGTTTCTGTGTGAGAACATGTGGATGCAGAAAGCTGCACGTGCTCAGTTCACCTGCTGACATCCTGCACTGGAAACAATGCTCCTCTCAAAACAAGAAGCAAGAACTGAGTTCAAGGAGCTTTCACCTTGAAATAAGTGAAAAATCTGCCAATAGAACAAGACAAAAATGTCTTGGTGAGGTTTCTAGAAATAAGAGATGATATTTAGAATACTGAGGTCTTAAAATTAGCTGGAAAACTTATTTTAAGCTCTATTTTAGCAGGATTGTCAAGCTTAGGTGTCTTAAAATAAGCCAGATATGCTAAAAAATAGTAGTTTTTCACTCAAAAACAGATTTTTGCTTTCATGTAACCTTCTAATTTGAGATGCATTAAGATATTTTGAGTTTTCTTATAAAATTCAACTCAGAACAAGATAATTTTCAGATTGTTTGACTTAACAAGATATTTAAGATGCATTGTCTTCAAACAAGTCCCTCCATCTGCTGAAATGTCCCTTGTTCAGTGAATTTATCTTAAATCAAGTGGGACACTGAGACATTTAGACTGAAAATCAGCCAAACAGACTTGGTAAAATCTGGAGTTTTTGCAGTGCAGCTGCCGCTCTGCAGGGAAAAGTGAGGAAACTGACATCAACGACTTTCTTTCCCAAGTCAGAGAGCGGGACATAAATCAGCGATAAAAACTAAACCATGTGTGAAAATGTTTTGTGGCTGCATCAATATTTCTGTGTTAAGGTCAGATCCTTAGAAAACCAGTCTGTCTGCATGCATTAGTGTTTGTTAGTTTCATTTTCTGTACTACCAATGGGGCCAGCAAAGGGAGAATTTGTGTTTATATATCAGTTAACCCTCGTGTTGTCCTGCTGGTAAATAAATATGTTTCTGCTGTAATTTTATGAGATATAATCTGTAATTTAACCAAACAGGGAAACATCAGTAAATAGTTTCAAAGATTACAGTTAAAAACTTTTCTTTCCTTCATTTTTTTTAACAGAACATTAATGAAATCTTACTGAATTCACGTACTTCTACCATGTTTACACATGAACTTTATATTTGCTGTGATGTTTGAATATTAGACCTGAATGTCTGCAGCAGATTTCATGACAATCCATCCAGTGTTTGTCGATTCAAAATGACAAATGTGAACTTCATGGTGGATTTAATGGCTGTGAGACGGTTATATAACTCACATTAAGTTACGGTAGTTCTCTAAACTTGACATTTTGCTCCCATTTATGCCATAATATGACCTTTTATAAGTTTATAAACTCGGTCTATTATGTCTTTAATGGAAATAATTGATTACATGCTGGTCTACTGAGGTCAAACTGCTGCTGTGTTCTTGTTCTACTTTCTTAAACTGACTGTAAAAGTATCGTCTCCTGTCTGGTGGGATGTTTTCTGTAACTTTATTGAACAGTATGAAGAGGAAAAGTGCTTCAAACGAGGCAGACATTTGGTAACATTTCATTAAACTAAACAGCTCATGAAGCAGAGCTGCCGGTTTGCACTCAGTGATCTGGTGAGCGGAGACGTGTTGGTGGCGTCCCAGTACGACCAGTGATCCCAGTTTAATGCTGCTGGACGTCTGCAGCAGGGCGTCTGCTAATAAAGCTCACTTTGAATTATTGCATAATAAATGCAGTGAGTGCAGTGATGGAGAAGCCAGATGTTGCTGGAAACATAGAAAACCTTCAGTGATTCCTTCTTCGTTGTCGCAGGTGATTTTATTCTCCTTTCATGGCCACAGTGAGTGTTTTCCACTCCTTGTAGAGTTCATGGTTTTATTACTGGTATCTAAGAAGCTTTAGGAGATTTATTCATTATCACAGTTTTATTTGTGTACAACGCTGTCTGGGTTCAGCCAAAGTAGCTTCAGAACTCTAAACTGAGCTGAATTCAAACACAATTACTGTACAAGTTTTATGCTTTAATACGTCTCATTCCAAGATGTAATGAACTTTCTGCTCTGTAGACCAAACTAATGGTAAGAAAACGGCATGTGACCACAGCACTCATTCTTTTACTCCTGTCTGGCCAGAGTTAAGCAGAAGTTTTCCATCAACTGAGGTGATTTCAAAGACAAATAACTGAGTTTCAGGCATATTTAGCTACAATAGTGTACATACTTATACTAATGTGCAATAACTGATACAGCCTCATCCTCTTGCATACGGCTCAATATATAATTGCAGGACTTTTTGTATCATAGTTGACATTTTAGCTGTTTTCAGGCCTAAAATCAACATGGCCGCCTATAACCAAATACCACATGACATTTTTACAGAAAGATTCATCTAAATATTATATATACAACTGGGTGAAATTGAAATTGAAAGTTATTTATAAAGATATTGTAGTAAACCTGTTGACTACTTTCTATTAAATAAGTCAGAAAGCCTTGGAGTCTGGCCAGTCTTTTCTTCAGGAGGAAATGACATCATGTGGAGCAGGTCATGTGATGTGAATGCGGAGACTCACCAGGTATCAGGACTCACTTCATCATTCCTTCATCTCCTTCTGAGGCCCAGAGGCAAACTGCTCCCAGCAAGTCACAGACCGACAGATCAGATGCAGGTTTATACTCAGGTGTTGATTTCTGCAGCACCGATCCGATCAGCCGTGATGACAGACAGACGTGGTGCTGAGATGCTCCTCAACCAGCCATAAGCACAAGTCCACACAAAGCATCTCCTCACACAGAGGTCACGAAGAAAAGCAGACGTCCACCAGAGGCCACAACACACGGACCGATGTGGAGCCGCACATTCTGACAAGGAGACCAAGCTATAATTCCAAACCAATATGAGGACTTTAAAACTGGAACTCAGGCTAAAAGAAACGCAGCAGCTGCAGCCAAAACCAGGAGGGAAAACTGCAGGCTTATCAATATCACATAATAAGACCAATCTAAGTTCAACTTCAAACCTGTCTGGTCCTGAGAAGGTGTTTCTTCCACTCTGGAACTTTTTCCCTCATAATCTGAGTTCAGGTTAATCCGTGATATCTTCAAAATCACTGAAAGCTTCATAAATCTCCTAACACTTCATAAAACCCATGTTTTTCAAACTGCTGCTTTAATTTCTCCGTCTACATCCAAACACTACCAGCTGGTTTAGGTTATAAATGCTGGATGTGGCATCGCTTCATGCTCTGTACAGATAAACTTTCATGTAAAACAGCATCATTGTTGGTTTCCACTATGTATTGTGTTTTCTTTTCGATTTTTTAAAAACTACTTTTTATCTTAATGATCTTCAGTCATGCATTAAATGTGGAAAATGTGTTTTTTTTCTGCAAACTAAAGTCTATCTAACCTGTTAACCCTCCTGTTGTCCTGTGGGTCAAATTAACCCGTTTTAAAGTTTGAAAATGTGGAAAAAAACCTTCTGATGTCCACATTTTCAACATCTCATGTTTCATGTCGTTTTCTCGTTTTTGTCATTTTGTGTTTAATTTTTGTCTCACTTGTGTTTTTTTGTCTTATTTTTGTCATTTTGTGTTTGAGTTTATTCATTGTTTTGTGTGTCGTTGTCCTTTGTGGTTTCTTGTCTCGCTTGTGTTGTGTTTTTTTGTTTCTTTTTTGTCATTTTTTGTCTCATTTTTGTCATTTGTGTAATTTTTGTCTTGTTTTTGTCCTGTTTGTGTTGCTTTCTAACTTCTTAAATCTTGTCTCAGTTTTGTTTCATGTCATTTGTTTTATTTTTTGTCATATTGTTTCTTGCTTTTGTCGTTTTGTGTCTCATTTTTCTAATATTTTGTCTTATTTTTGCTGGGTTTTTTGTCTTTTTTTCTGACTTTTGTTGTTGTGGTCATAAAGTAAAATACTGTATCATTCACTGCTGTCTGCTTTGGTCTGGTTTGCATTGACTCTTAGAGCTGAGAGCTGCACAGTGTTTGGAGAACAAAAGAGAAACTGTAATTCCATGCACAGCTTTTATGGGTACTGTTGTGTCATACTTACTTGTGCAGAATGTGTTTTTATAAACATCAACTCGACCTAATCATTATCAGGTAATAAACTTGTGCAGACTCAGCAGGTTACTGCACAAAAGCAGCAGCAGGTCTGAGAGTCTGTGGAGAAACCGACGTCAGTTCAGCAGATCAGTTGTGTCCTGACGTAAAGAGTCGCAAAATAAGCAGATATTTCATGCAGACTAGTGATACTTTGTGCTGATTATCTGCATCAGACGACTTTCATTAACCTGAAACCTGATCCGATGAAGAGTTCCGGGAAAGAAGCAGCGACACGATGGAGGATGTGAGTCACGTTTAAACCTCCGACCCTCTGTGACTCTGCGGTTTCGGTGTCTGGGCTCGGGGGAAATCTGGGCAGGATTTCTACTTCACAAAGCCTCCGCGGGGATCTGCAGTCCTGATTGGACTTACAGGAAAAGTGATTTTTACTCTAAAGAATGCTTTGGGCAGTGAAATGTGAGCAAGTCCGTCAAAAGTGCAATATTTGCAGATTCATGCAAGAACTCCTTTTCAACTTTCCACAATGAGCTATTTCTGTCTTTCTGTTGCTTTCTGGCTGCAGACGGACATGGCAGGCACTTTGATTTTCCTTTGTGTGCGATCAGAGTGTGATCTAACCTCCTCTAGCCTCCTATTTTTCACAGATTTGCATCTCCTTAAGTTACATAAGCTGCTTGTTATTTTGATGTTGTCTCACCGTTACTTCTGCCAGAATGTTTGGCTGCCTTCCTGCCTTCCTTCCTCTCTCTGTCTGTCTGTGTTATGATCCTGCTCCTGCCCTTCTTTACCCCTTTTCCCCCATTTTCCTCCTTTCTCCCTCATGTCTCTCTCTCTCCCTGTTTCACCTGCCTGCATTCTGCCATCAGCTGATTACTGCAATGAGTGTCACCTGCAGTAATTAGTTCATTCACCAGTTCTCTACCTCACCTCCAGTATTTAAGCTCCATGCTTCCATTCACTCCCTGCCGGATCATAGAGTCACATCGATTCTATTACCCTCCTGGATTCTGTTTCTCCCCACCAAACCTGCCACCTCCGGACTGCTTCAGCCCCTTAGACTCTGCTGCTCTCCCTCCTCCTGGATTTCCCCTTCTTGGACTCCATTTGCTCCACCCTATTCATGGATTTTCCCCCTCGGTTTTCAGTTTTCCCATCTCGTGAGTACCCCTCCCCAGCTTAGTTTTGTTAATTCTGTTCAGTTTTGGAAAACTTCCTGTTTTTGTATTCATAGCGTTAGTAGAGTTTTAGTAATTGGTTTAGTTCTGTTTTCCCCAGTTCAGTTCCCCATTAATGTATTGGTTTAATTGTTGGTTTAATAAATCTCTTTGTGATTCATTTGTGGGCCAGTTCTGTGTGTCTGTGCTTGGGTTCTCCTGCTTCCCCCGTAAGAGTCTGAGATGCTCAGAGTTACAAACCAGATGTTGGGAGCTAATGTCTGGGGGAAACATTAGCTCTCTCCTCTGTCTGCTTCTCCTCCTCCCATTCATCTCTCATCTTCTCTGTTTCCTCTCCCCTCCGATTATTTTCCACCGCTTTCCTCCTTCCTTCTCATCACTCACTTCTCCTCTGCTTTCTAGTATTTCTGTGGCTCTAACTGGAGACTGAAGCTGCAGCTAGAATATTCAAACCTGCAGAAACTCTTGAATTTCCTGAAATGTAGTAAGAAAACCTGTAAATATGTACAATATCAGATTTTTAAGCTACCTGGTGCTTAGATTACATTTGTCAAACCAATAATGTCCCAAATTTGCAGCCCTTCTAGTGCAAAATCCCCGCTTTTGTGTTTCCAAGCACATTTTCAACTAGAAAAGCACTCAGAGAGCGCAGTCCTCCTCCAAGGCTGCTCAGTGGACGTATAGTTTCTGATGGATGACATCTTCAATAAAAAATGACCTTGTGCTGAGCTCAGGCACGTGTTATGCATGTGCATGTTATGTATGGATACCAAATTGCATGTAAATTACTCTTGTAAAGGTCTGTTGATCAGTTCATCACTTTTGGCAAACCTTTGTTTTGCTAGTGTTAAAATAAACGTTTCCTCCATGCTTTTATTTTGAAGGTTTTTTTTTAATGTTACGGACTTTTATTTTTTCACCATTCCAGCAGCACAGGAAGTGTTTATCTAAGAAGTGGTGTCTTGACATGATGAAGATGCTGCTGAAAAGTCCTAAAATTCCCATAAAGATGAAGGAAAACAGTTCCAGCTGTTGCTGTCTAGTAAAGGATGAGTCTAAACTTAGAAGCAGCTGGAATGGAGACAAGCTCTGATGGTGTTTCCTGAAGAAAGGAGGGAAGGACAGAAAGGTGGATTTGTGTTCAAAATAAGGCTCATGGCTGAACTTAAAGGCTTTGTGAACCATCAGGAGCTTCACCATTGTCTGGCTGGTGTTTGCTACATACATGACCTAAATATGTAGCAGGACTCAGAATCAGCCCACAGTTTAATCATTGGTTCCTGGGATGATTTCCAACTGATTAATCAGTCAGTTTGTAGTAGGATCACAATCACGTGATCGTCAGCAGGTAACAGACACAGTGTTCACTTGTTGTCATGGTTACAGCGACGCCGTGCCGGCAGCTACATCTGGCAATGGGAAATCGTTAACAAATCCATGGATCCTGACTATGAGCTGCATTACTGTGAAAATTTAATGAGGTGGTCCTTGTGTCATTTCTGACTTCCTCAGAAAATTTCATCCAAATCCGTTTCCCCGTCGTCGTGTAATGTTGCACACGGACAGACTGATACACAAACGTACACCAAACGTCACATAACTCTGCCACATTCCTAAGAGGAGTAACGGGTACATTTTAGTGACCTTTTGGACGACATATTAAACTATGACGTTTTTTGAGAAGTTGTTTTTTGACTCCTTTTATTGGTTTTATTCAACAGGTAAGTGAAGAGGAACACAGGGAAGACTTCCAAAAAAAGACCATGAGCTGGAGTCAAACCTGGGTCGTTGCTGCAGTCCTGCTTACGAGTCACCCTCAACCAGTTGAGCTACCTGGGTACCTTTGCCTTTCAGTTATTGGACGACCTACTCAACGATGACGTTTGTGTGATATTTTGGACGTCATACTAAAGTGTGATATTTTGTACAACATACTAAACTATGACATTTTTGTCATATATATATTGAAAATTCGCATTTTTTTTCGACATAGTATAGTAAGGCGTTTTTTTTGTTTGCAGGAAAATTCATGGATTTTTTTTTCAAAGAAAACCTTTCTGGAGTGTTTTTCACGGCCTCCTTTACATTATTTCATCATATGGCACGTTTTTACAACATGTTTGAAAAATGGCATTTTTTTTCGAAATAGTATAGTAAGGCGTTTTTTTTGCGCCAAAATTCATAATGATTTTTTTTTCAAAGAAAACCTCTCTGGAGTGTTTTTCACGCCCTCCTCTACATTATTTCATCAATTCGCATGTTTTTAAAGCATGTTTGAAAAATGGCATTTTTTTTCGACATAGTATAGTAAGGCGTTTTTTTTGCGCCAAAATTCATGATGATTTTTTTTTCAAAGAAAACCTTTCTGGAGTGTTTTTTATGCCCTCCTTTACATTATTTCATCATATGGCACGTTTTTACAACATGTTTGAAAAATGGCAATTTTTTTTCGACATAGTATAGTAAGGCGTTTTTTTTGCGGCAAAATTCATAATGATTTTTTTTTCAAAGAAAACCTTTCTGGAGTGTTTTTCACGCCCTCCTTTACATTATTTCATCATATGGCACGTTTTTACAACATGTTTGAAAAATGGCATTTTTTTTCGACATAGTATAGTAAGGCGTTTTTTTTGCGCCAAAATTCATGATGATTTTTTTTTCAAAGAAAACCTTTGTGGAGTGTTTTTCACGCCCTCCTTTACATTATTTCATCATATGGCACGTTTTTACAACATGTTTGAAAAATGGCATTTTTTTTCGACATAGTATAGTAAGGCGTTTTTTTTGCGGCAAAATTCATGATGATTTTTTTTTCAAAGAAAACCTTTCTGGAGTGTTTTTCACGCCCTCCTTTACATTATTTCATCATATGGCACGTTTTTACAACATGTTTGAAAAATGGCATTTTTTTTCGACATAGTATAGTAAGGCGTTTTTTTTGCGGCAAAATTCATGATGATTTTTTTTTCAAAGAAAACCTTTCTGGAGTGTTTTTCACGCCCTCCTTTACATTATTTCATCATATGGCACGTTTTTACAACATGTTTGAAAAATGGCATTTTTTTTTGACATAGTATAGTAAGGCGTTTTTTTTGCGGCAAAATTCATGATGATTTTTTTTTCAAAGAAAACCTTTCTGGAGTGTTTTTCACGCCCTCCTTTACATTATTTCATCAATTTGCATGTTTTTAAAGCATGTTTGAAAAATGGCATTTTTGTTCGACATAGTATAGTAAGGCGTTTTTTTTGCGGCAAAATTCATGATGATTTTTTTTTCAAAGAAAACCTTTCTGGAGTGTTTTTCACGCCCTCCTTTACATTATTTCATCATATCGCACGTTTTTACAACATGTTTGAAAAATGGCATTTTTTTTCGACATAGTATAGTAAGGCGTTTTTTTTGCGCCAAAATTCATGATGATTTTTTTTTCAAAGAAAACCTTTCTGGAGTGTTTTTCACGCCCTCCTTTACATTATTTCATCATATGGCACATTTTTACAACATGTTTGAAAAATGCCATTTTTTTTCGACATAGTATAGTAAGGCGTTTTTTTTTGCGGCAAAATTCATGATGATTTTTTTTTCAAAGAAAACCTTTCTGGAGTGTTTTTCACGCCCTCCTTTACATTATTTCATCATATGGCATGTTTTTACAACATGTTTGAAAAATGGCATTTTTTTTCGACATAGTATAGTAAGGCGTTTTTTTTGCGGCAAAATTCATAATGATTTTTTTTTCAAAGAAAACCTCTCTGGAGTGTTTTTCACGCCCTCCTTTACATTATTTCATCAATTCGCATGTTTTTAAAGCATGTTTGAAAAATGGCATTTTTTTTCGACATAGTATAGTAAGGCGTTTTTTTTGCGCCAAAATTCATGATGATTTTTTTTTCAAAGAAAACCTTTCTGGAGTGTTTTTCACGCCCTCCTTTACATTATTTCATCATATGGCACGTTTTTACAACATGTTTGAAAAATGGCATTTTTTTTCGACATAGTATAGTAAGGCGTTTTTTTTGCGGCAAAATTCATGATGATTTTTTTTTCAAAGAAAACCTTTCTGGAGTGTTTTTCACGCCCTCCTTTACATTATTTCATCATATGGCACGTTTTTACAACATGTTTGAAAAATGGCAATTTTTTTTCGACATAGTATAGTAAGGCGTTTTTTTTGCGGCAAAATTCATGATGATTTTTTTTTCAAAGAAAACCTTTCTGGAGTGTTTTTCACGCCCTCCTTTACATTATTTCATCATATGGCACGTTTTTACAACATGTTTGAAAAATGGCATTTTTTTTCGACATAGTATAGTAAGGCGTTTTTTTTGCGGCAAAATTCATGATGATTTTTTTTTCAAAGAAAACCTTTCTGGAGTGTTTTTCACGCCCTCCTTTACATTATTTCATCATATGGCACGTTTTTACAACATGTTTGAAAAATGGCATTTTTTTTCGACATAGTATAGTAAGGCGTTTTTTTTGCGGCAAAATTCATGATGATTTTTTTTTCAAAGAAAACCTTTCTGGAGTGTTTTTCACGCCCTCCTTTACATTATTTCATCATATGGCACGTTTTTACAACATGTTTGAAAAATGGCATTTTTTTTCGACATAGTATAGTAAGGCGTTTTTTTTGCGCCAAAATTCATGATGATTTTTTTTTCAAAGAAAACCTTTCTGGAGTGTTTTTCACGCCCTCCTTTACATTATTTCATCATATGGCACATTTTTACAACATGTTTGAAAAATGCCATTTTTTTTCGACATAGTATAGTAAGGCGTTTTTTTTGCGCCAAAATTCATGATGATTTTTTTTTCAAAGAAAACCTTTCTGGAGTGTTTTTCATGCCCTCCTTTACATTATTTCATCATATGGCACGTTTTTACAACATGTTTGAAAAATGGCATTTTTTTTTCGACATAGTATAGTAAGGCGTTTTTTTTTGCGGCAAAATTCATGATGATTTTTTTTTCAAAGAAAACCTTTCTGGAGTGTTTTTTATGCCCTCCTTTACATTATTTCATCATATGGCACGTTTTTACAACATGTTTGAAAAATCGCATTTTTTTTTCGACATAGTATAGTAAGGCGTTTTTTTTGCGGCAAAATTCATGATGATTTTTTTTTCAAAGAAAACCTTTCTGGAGTGTTTTTCACGCCCTCCTTTACATTATTTCATCATATGGCACGTTTTTACAACATGTTTGAAAAATGGCATTTTTTTTCGACATAGTATAGTAAGGCGTTTTTTTTGCGGCAAAATTCATGATGATTTTTTTTTCAAAGAAAACCTTTCTGGAGTGTTTTTCACGCCCTCCTTTACATTATTTCATCATATGGCACGTTTTTACAACATGTTTGAAAAATGGCATTTTTTTTCGACATAGTATAGTAAGGCGTTTTTTTTGCGCCAAAATTCATGATGATTTTTTTTTCAAAGAAAACCTTTCTGGAGTGTTTTTCACGCCCTCCTTTACATTATTTCATCATATGGCACGTTTTTACAACATGTTTGAAAAATGGCATTTTTTTTCGACATAGTATAGTAAGGCGTTTTTTTTGCGCCAAAATTCATGATGATTTTTTTTTCAAAGAAAACCTTTCTGGAGTGTTTTTCACGCCCTCCTTTACATTATTTCATCAATTCGCATGTTTTTAAAGCATGTTTGAAAAATGGCATTTTTTTTCGACATAGTATAGTAAGGCGTTTTTTTTGCGGCAAAATTCATGATGATTTTTTTTTCAAAGAAAACCTTTCTGGAGTGTTTTTCACGCCCTCCTTTACATTATTTCATCATATGGCACGTTTTTACAACATGTTTGAAAAATGGCATTTTTTTTCGACATAGTATAGTAAGGCGTTTTTTTTGCGGCAAAATTCATGATGATTTTTTTTTCAAAGAAAACCTTTCTGGAGTGTTTTTCACGCCCTCCTTTACATTATTTCATCATATGGCACGTTTTTACAACATGTTTGAAAAATGGCATTTTTTTTCGACATAGTATAGTAAGGCGTTTTTTTTGCGGCAAAATTCATGATGATTTTTTTTTCAAAGAAAACCTTTCTGGAGTGTTTTTCACGCCCTCCTTTACATTATTTCATCATATGGCACGTTTTTACAACATGTTTGAAAAATGGCATTTTTTTTCGACATAGTATAGTAAGGCGTTTTTTTTGCGGCAAAATTCATGATGATTTTTTTTTCAAAGAAAACCTTTCTGGAGTGTTTTTCACGCCCTCCTTTACATTATTTCATCATATGGCACGTTTTTACAACATGTTTGAAAAATGGCATTTTTTTTCGACATAGTATAGTAAGGCGTTTTTTTTGCGCCAAAATTCATGATGATTTTTTTTTCAAAGAAAACCTTTCTGGAGTGTTTTTCACGCCCTCCTTTACATTATTTCATCATATGGCACGTTTTTACAACATGTTTGAAAAATGGCATTTTTTTTCGACATAGTATAGTAAGGCGTTTTTTTTGCGCCAAAATTCATGATGATTTTTTTTTCAAAGAAAACCTTTCTGGAGTGTTTTTTCATGCCCTCCTTTACATTATTTCATCATATGGCACGTTTTTACAACATGTTTGAAAAATGGCATTTTTTTTCGACATAGTATAGTAAGGCGTTTTTTTTGCGCCAAAATTCATGATGATTTTTTTTTTCAAAGAAAACCTTTCTGGAGTGTTTTTCACGCCCTCCTTTACATTATTTCATCATATGGCACGTTTTTACAACATGTTTGAAAAATGGCATTTTTTTTCGACATAGTATAGTAAGGCGTTTTTTTTGCGGCAAAATTCATGATGATTTTTTTTTCAAAGAAAACCTTTCTGGAGTGTTTTTCACGCCCTCCTTTACATTATTTCATCATATGGCACGTTTTTACAACATGTTTGAAAAATGGCATTTTTTTTCGACATAGTATAGTAAGGCGTTTTTTTTGCGCCAAAATTCATGATGATTTTTTTTTCAAAGAAAACCTTTCTGGAGTGTTTTTCACGCCCTCCTTTACATTATTTCATCATATGGCATGTTTTTAAAGCATGTTTGAAAAATGGCATTTTTTTTCGACATAGTATAGTAAGGCGTTTTTTTTGCGGCAAAATTCATGATGATTTTTTTTTCAAAGAAAACCTTTCTGGAGTGTTTTTCACGCCCTCCTTTACATTATTTCATCATTCGCATGTTTTTACAAGCATGTTTGAAAAATGGCATTTTTTTTCGACATAGTATAGTAAGGCGTTTTTTTTGCGCCAAAATTCATGATGATTTTTTTTTCAAAGAAAACCTTTCTGGAGTGTTTTTCACGCCCTCCTTTACATTATTTCATCATATGGCACGTTTTTACAACATGTTTGAAAAATGGCATTTTTTTTCGACATAGTATAGTAAGGCGTTTTTTTTGCGCCAAAATTCATGATGATTTTTTTTTCAAAGAAAACCTTTCTGGAGTGTTTTTCACGCCCTCCTTTACATTATTTCATCATATCGCACGTTTTTACAACATGTTTGAAAAATGGCATTTTTTTTCGACATAGTATAGTAAGGCGTTTTTTTTGCGGCAAAATTCATGATGATTTTTTTTTCAAAGAAAACCTTTCTGGAGTGTTTATCATGCCCTCCTTTACATTATTTCATCATATGGCACGTTTTTACAACATGTTTGAAAAATGGCATTTTTTTTCGACATAGTATAGTAAGGCGTTTTTTTTGCGGCAAAATTCATGATGATTTTTTTTTCAAAGAAAACCTTTCTGGAGTGTTTTTCACGCCCTCCTTTACATTATTTCATCATATGGCACGTTTTTACAACATGTTTGAAAAATGGCATTTTTTTTCGACATAGTATAGTAAGGCGTTTTTTTTGCGGCAAAATTCATGATGATTTTTTTTTCAAAGAAAACCTTTCTGGAGTGTTTTTCACGCCCTCCTTTACATTATTTCATCATATGGCACGTTTTTACAACATGTTTGAAAAATGGCATTTTTTTTCGACATAGTATAGTAAGGCGTTTTTTTTGCGGCAAAATTCATGATGATTTTTTTTTCAAAGAAAACCTTTCTGGAGTGTTTTTCACGCCCTCCTTTACATTATTTCATCATATGGCACGTTTTTACAACATGTTTGAAAAATGGCATTTTTTTTCGACATAGTATAGTAAGGCGTTTTTTTTGCGCCAAAATTCATGATGATTTTTTTTTCAAAGAAAACCTTTCTGGAGTGTTTTTCATGCCCTCCTTTACATTATTTCATCATATGGCACGTTTTTACAACATGTTTGAAAAATGGCATTTTTTTTTCGACATAGTATAGTAAGGCGTTTTTTTTGCGCCAAAATTCATGATGATTTTTTTTTCAAAGAAAACCTTTCTGGAGTGTTTTTCATGCCCTCCTTTACATTATTTCATCATATGGCACGTTTTTACAACATGTTTGAAAAATGGCATTTTTTTTCGACATAGTATAGTAAGGCGTTTTTTTTGCGGCAAAATTCATGATGATTTTTTTTTCAAAGAAAACCTTTCTGGAGTGTTTTTCACGCCCTCCTTTACATTATTTCATCATATGGCACGTTTTTACAACATGTTTGAAAAATGGCATTTTTTTTCGACATAGTATAGTAAGGCGTTTTTTTTGCGGCAAAATTCATGATGATTTTTTTTCAAAGAAAACCTTTCTGGAGTGTTTTTCACGCCCTCCTTTACATTATTTCATCATATGGCACGTTTTTACAACATGTTTGAAAAATGGCATTTTTTTTCGACATAGTATAGTAAGGCGTTTTTTTTGCGCCAAAATTCATGATGATTTTTTTTTCAAAGAAAACCTTTCTGGAGTGTTTTTCACGCCCTCCTTTACATTATTTCATCAATTCGCATGTTTTTAAAGCATGTTTGAAAAATGGCATTTTTTTTCGACATAGTATAGTAAGGCGTTTTTTTTGCGCCAAAATTCATGATGATTTTTTTTTCAAAGAAAACCTTTCTGGAGTGTTTTTCACGCCCTCCTTTACATTATTTCATCATATGGCACGTTTTTACAACATGTTTGAAAAATGGCATTTTTTTTCGACATAGTATAGTAAGGCGTTTTTTTTGCGCCAAAATTCATGATGATTTTTTTTTCAAAGAAAACCTTTCTGGAGTGTTTTTCACGCCCTCCTTTACATTATTTCATCATATGGCACGTTTTTACAACATGTTTGAAAAATGGCATTTTTTTTCGACATAGTATAGTAAGGCGTTTTTTTTGCGGCAAAATTCATGATGATTTTTTTTTCAAAGAAAACCTTTCTGGAGTGTTTTTCACGCCCTCCTTTACATTATTTCATCATATGGCACGTTTTTACAACATGTTTGAAAAATGGCATTTTTTTTTCGACATAGTATAGTAAGGCGTTTTTTTTGCGGCAAAATTCATGATGATTTTTTTTTCAAAGAAAACCTTTCTGGAGTGTTTTTCACGCCCTCCTTTACATTATTTCATCATATGCGCACGTTTTTACAAGCATGTTTGAAAAATGGCATTTTTTTTCGACATAGTATAGTAAGGCGTTTTTTTTGCGGCAAAATTCATGATGATTTTTTTTTCAAAGAAAACCTTTCTGGAGTGTTTTTCACGCCCTCCTTTACATTATTTCATCATATGGCACGTTTTTACAACATGTTTGAAAAATGGCATTTTTTTTCGACATAGTATAGTAAGGCGTTTTTTTTGCGGCAAAATTCATGATGATTTTTTTTTCAAAGAAAACCTTTCTGGAGTGTTTTTCACGCCCTCCTTTACATTATTTCATCATATGGCACGTTTTTACAACATGTTTGAAAAATGGCATTTTTTTTCGACATAGTATAGTAAGGCGTTTTTTTTGCGGCAAAATTCATGATGATTTTTTTTTCAAAGAAAACCTTTCTGGAGTGTTTTTTCATGCCCTCCTTTACATTATTTCATCATATGGCACGTTTTTACAACATGTTTGAAAAATGGCATTTTTTTTCGACATAGTATAGTAAGGCGTTTTTTTTGCGGCAAAATTCATAATGATTTTTTTTTCAAAGAAAACCTTTCTGGAGTGTTTTTCACGCCCTCCTTTACATTATTTCATCAATTCGCATGTTTTTAAAGCATGTTTGAAAAATGGCATTTTTTTTCGACATAGTATAGTAAGGCGTTTTTTTTGCGGCAAAATTCATGATGATTTTTTTTTCAAAGAAAACCTTTCTGGAGTGTTTTTCACGCCCTCCTTTACATTATTTCATCATATGGCACGTTTTTACATGTTTGAAAAATGGCATTTTTTTTCGACAGTCATATTTTGGACGACATACTAAACGATGACGTTTTTGTCATATTTTGGACGACACACTAAACTATGACGTTTTAGTGACATTTGGACGACAGACTAAACTATGACATACTAAAATACATCAGATTAGTAAATGGCCATGAGCTGGAATCGAACCGGTGTCTCTGACACGGAGTCACATTAATGAGTCACCGTCTCAACCAGTTGAGCTACATGGGCACCTTCCTTCTGGTTGCTGGACGAGATACTAAACCATGACATTTTGTAGGACATACTGAACTGTGACGTTTTTGTCATAGTTTGGACGTCATACTAAACTATGACGTTTTTGTCGAATTTGTTTTTTTTTTGACAGTATACTATGGCGTTTTTTTTGCGGCAAAATTCATGATGATTTTTTTTTCAAAGAAAACCTTTCTGGAGTGTTTTTCACGCCCTCCTTTACATTATTTCATCATATGGCACGTTTTTACAACATGTTTGAAAAATGGCATTTTTTTTCGACATAGTATAGTAAGGCGTTTTTTTTGCGGCAAAATTCATGATGATTTTTTTTTCAAAGAAAACCTTTCTGGAGTGTTTTTCACGCCCTCCTTTACATTATTTCATCAATTCGCATGTTTTTAAAGCATGTTTGAAAAATGGCATTTTTTTTCGACATAGTATAGTAAGGCGTTTTTTTTGCGGCAAAATTCATGATGATTTTTTTTTCAAAGAAAACCTTTCTGGAGTGTTTTTCACGCCCTCCTTTACATTATTTCATCATATGGCACGTTTTTACAACATGTTTGAAAAATGGCATTTTTTTTCGACATAGTATAGTAAGGCGTTTTTTTTGCGGCAAAATTCATGATGATTTTTTTTTCAAAGAAAACCTTTCTGGAGTGTTTTTCACGCCCTCCTTTACATTATTTCATCATATGGCACGTTTTTACAACATGTTTGAAAAATGGCATTTTTTTTCGACATAGTATAGTAAGGCGTTTTTTTTGCGGCAAAATTCATGATGATTTTTTTTTCAAAGAAAACCTTTCTGGAGTGTTTTTCACGCCCTCCTTTACATTATTTCATCATATGGCACGTTTTTACAACATGTTTGAAAAATGGCATTTTTTTTCGACATAGTATAGTAAGGCGTTTTTTTTGCGGCAAAATTCATAATGATTTTTTTTTCAAAGAAAACCTTTCTGGAGTGTTTTTCACGCCCTCCTTTACATTATTTCATCAATTCGCATGTTTTTAAAGCATGTTTGAAAAATGGCATTTTTTTTCGACATAGTATAGTAAGGCGTTTTTTTTTGCGGCAAAATTCATGATGATTTTTTTTTCAAAGAAAACCTTTCTGGAGTGTTTTTCACGCCCTCCTTTACATTATTTCATCATATGGCACGTTTTTACAACATGTTTGAAAAATGGCATTTTTTTTCGACATAGTATAGTAAGGCGTTTTTTTTGCGGCAAAATTCATGATGATTTTTTTTTCAAAGAAAACCTTTCTGGAGTGTTTTTCACGCCCTCCTTTACATTATTTCATCATATGGCACGTTTTTACAACATGTTTGAAAAATGGCATTTTTTTTCGACATAGTATAGTAAGGCGTTTTTTTTGCGGCAAAATTCATGATGATTTTTTTTTCAAAGAAAACCTTTCTGGAGTGTTTTTCACGCCCTCCTTTACATTATTTCATCATATGGCACGTTTTTACAACATGTTTGAAAAATGGCATTTTTTTTCGACATAGTATAGTAAGGCGTTTTTTTTGCGGCAAAATTCATGATGATTTTTTTTTCAAAGAAAACCTTTCTGGAGTGTTTTTTATGCCCTCCTTTACATTATTTCATCATATGGCACGTTTTTACAACATGTTTGAAAAATGGCATTTTTTTTCGACATAGTATAGTAAGGCGTTTTTTTTGCGGCAAAATTCATAATGATTTTTTTTTCAAAGAAAACCTTTCTGGAGTGTTTTTCACGCCCTCCTTTACATTATTTCATCAATTCGCATGTTTTTAAAGCATGTTTGAAAAATGGCATTTTTTTCGACATAGTATAGTAAGGCGTTTTTTTTGCGGCAAAATTCATGATGATTTTTTTTTCAAAGAAAACCTTTCTGGAGTGTTTTTCACGCCCTCCTTTACATTATTTCATCATATGGCACGTTTTTACAACATGTTTGAAAAATGGCATTTTTTTTCGACATAGTATAGTAAGGCGTTTTTTTTGCGGCAAAATTCATGATGATTTTTTTTTCAAAGAAAACCTTTCTGGAGTGTTTTTCACGCCCTCCTTTACATTATTTCATCATATGGCACGTTTTTACAACATGTTTGAAAAATGGCATTTTTTTTCGACATAGTATAGTAAGGCGTTTTTTTTGCGCCAAAATTCATGATGATTTTTTTTTCAAAGAAAACCTTTCTGGAGTGTTTTTCACGCCCTCCTTTACATTATTTCATCATATGGCACGTTTTTACAACATGTTTGAAAAATGGCATTTTTTTTCGACATAGTATAGTAAGGCGTTTTTTTTGCGCCAAAATTCATGA
The DNA here is from genome assembly GCA_027123335.1 of Amphiprion clarkii. Lineage (NCBI taxonomy): Eukaryota > Metazoa > Chordata > Actinopteri > Pomacentridae > Amphiprion > Amphiprion clarkii. The sequence continues at coordinate 33,619,028 of CM049577.1, forward strand.
TGATTTTTTTTTCAAAGAAAACCTTTCTGGAGTGTTTTTCATGCCCTCCTTTACATTATTTCATCATATGGCACGTTTTTACAACATGTTTGAAAAATGGCATTTTTTTTCGACATAGTATAGTAAGGCGTTTTTTTTGCGGCAAAATTCATGATGATTTTTTTTTCAAAGAAAACCTTTCTGGAGTGTTTTTTATGCCCTCCTTTACATTATTTCATCATATGGCACGTTTTTACAACATGTTTGAAAAATGGCATTTTTTTTTCGACATAGTATAGTAAGGCGTTTTTTTTGCGGCAAAATTCATAATGATTTTTTTTTCAAAGAAAACCTCTCTGGAGTGTTTTTCACGCCCTCCTTTACATTATTTCATCAATTCGCATGTTTTTAAAGCATGTTTGAAAAATGGCATTTTTTTCGACATAGTATAGTAAGGCGTTTTTTTTGCGGCAAAATTCATGATGATTTTTTTTTCAAAGAAAACCTTTCTGGAGTGTTTTTCACGCCCTCCTTTACATTATTTCATCATATGGCACGTTTTTACAACATGTTTGAAAAATCGCATTTTTTTTCGACATAGTATAGTAAGGCGTTTTTTTTGCGGCAAAATTCATGATGATTTTTTTTTCAAAGAAAACCTTTCTGGAGTGTTTTTCATGCCCTCCTTTACATTATTTCATCATATGGCACGTTTTTACAACATGTTTGAAAAATGGCAATTTTTTTTCGACATAGTATAGTAAGGCGTTTTTTTTGCGGCAAAATTCATAATGATTTTTTTTTCAAAGAAAACCTTTCTGGAGTGTTTTTCATGCCCTCCTTTACATTATTTCATCAATTCGCATGTTTTTAAAGCATGTTTGAAAAATGGCATTTTTTTTCGACATAGTATAGTAAGGCGTTTTTTTTGCGGCAAAATTCATGATGATTTTTTTTTCAAAGAAAACCTTTCTGGAGTGTTTTTCACGCCCTCCTTTACATTATTTCATCATATGGCACGTTTTTACATGTTTGAAAAATGGCATTTTTTTTCGACAGTCATATTTTGGACGACATACTAAACGATGACGTTTTTGTCATATTTTGGACGACACACTAAACTATGACGTTTTAGTGACATTTGGACGACAGACTAAACTATGACATACTAAAATACATCAGATTAGTAAATGGCCATGAGCTGGAATCGAACCGGTGTCTCTGACACGGAGTCACATTAATGAGTCACCGTCTCAACCAGTTGAGCTACATGGGCACCTTCCTTCTGGTTGCTGGACGAGATACTAAACCATGACATTTTGTAGGACATACTGAACTGTGACGTTTTTGTCATAGTTTGGACGTCATACTAAACTATGACGTTTTTGTCGAATTTGTTTTTTTTTTGACAGTATACTATGGCGTTTTTTTTGCGGCAAAATTCATGATGATTTTTTTTTCAAAGAAAACCTTTCTGGAGTGTTTTTCACGCCCTCCTTTACATTATTTCATCATATGGCACGTTTTTACATGTTTGAAAAATGGCATTTTTTTTCGACAGTCATATTTTGGACGACATACTAAACGATGACGTTTTTGTCATATTTTGGACGACACACTAAACTATGACGTTTTAGTGACATTTGGACGACAGACTAAACTATGACATACTAAAATACATCAGATTAGTAAATGGCCATGAGCTGGAATCGAACCGGTGTCTCTGACACGGAGTCACATTAATGAGTCACCGTCTCAACCAGTTGAGCTACATGGGCACCTTCCTTCTGGTTGCTGGACGAGATACTAAACCATGACATTTTGTAGGACATACTGAACTGTGACGTTTTTGTCATAGTTTGGACGTCATACTAAACTATGACGTTTTTGTCGAATTTGTTTTTTTTTTGACAGTATACTATGGCGTTTTTTTTGCGGCAAAATTCATGATGATTTTTTTTTCAAAGAAAACCTTTCTGGAGTGTTTTTCACGCCCTCCTTTACATTATTTCATCATATGGCACGTTTTTACATGTTTGAAAAATGGCATTTTTTTTCGACAGTCATATTTTGGACGACATACTAAACGATGACGTTTTTGTCATATTTTGGACGACACACTAAACTATGACGTTTTAGTGACATTTGGACGACAGACTAAACTATGACATACTAAAATACATCAGATTAGTAAATGGCCATGAGCTGGAATCGAACCGGTGTCTCTGACACGGAGTCACATTAATGAGTCACCGTCTCAACCAGTTGAGCTACATGGGCACCTTCCTTCTGGTTGCTGGACGAGATACTAAACCATGACATTTTGTAGGACATACTGAACTGTGACGTTTTTGTCATAGTTTGGACGTCATACTAAACTATGACGTTTTTGTCGAATTTGTTTTTTTTTTGACAGTATACTATGGCGTTTTTTTTGCGGCAAAATTCATGATGATTTTTTTTTCAAAGAAAACCTTTCTGGAGTGTTTTTCACGCCCTCCTTTACATTATTTCATCATATGGCACGTTTTTACATGTTTGAAAAATGGCATTTTTTTTCGACAGTCATATTTTGGACGACATACTAAACGATGACGTTTTTGTCATATTTTGGACGACACACTAAACTATGACGTTTTAGTGACATTTGGACGACAGACTAAACTATGACATACTAAAATACATCAGATTAGTAAATGGCCATGAGCTGGAATCGAACCGGTGTCTCTGACACGGAGTCACATTAATGAGTCACCGTCTCAACCAGTTGAGCTACATGGGCACCTTCCTTCTGGTTGCTGGACGAGATACTAAACCATGACATTTTGTAGGACATACTGAACTGTGACGTTTTTGTCATAGTTTGGACGTCATACTAAACTATGACGTTTTTGTCGAATTTGTTTTTTTTTTGACAGTATACTATGGCGTTTTTTTTGCGGCAAAATTCATGATGATTTTTTTTTCAAAGAAAACCTTTCTGGAGTGTTTTTCACGCCCTCCTTTACATTATTTCATCATATGGCACGTTTTTACATGTTTGAAAAATGGCATTTTTTTTCGACAGTCATATTTTGGACGACATACTAAACGATGACGTTTTTGTCATATTTTGGACGACACACTAAACTATGACGTTTTAGTGACATTTGGACGACAGACTAAACTATGACATACTAAAATACATCAGATTAGTAAATGGCCATGAGCTGGAATCGAACCGGTGTCTCTGACACGGAGTCACATTAATGAGTCACCGTCTCAACCAGTTGAGCTACATGGGCACCTT